>LPNX010317169.1:366611-428236 GCA_001517045.1 Pseudotsuga menziesii | reverse complement strand
GAAGCTTGAGCTGAAATCCTGCAGAGCTGGTTCAGGAGAAACAAGGGTTTTGATTTCCCGGAGTTCTGTCCACCCAAATGCCTTCAAATTTGTTCCTAAATTCAATTTTGGGAAGGAGAACAATCCAGGCCCGGGCTCACTGAAAAATTCCTCTTCAATAAAAAGCCCTAATTTCCGGCCCCAGTGACAGGTCCAAAACTGAAAGTCCTCCGAATTGAATTCTGTTTCGACAGAAAGATGCGCCCTAGGGAGGAGAGTAAGTCCTCCTTAATTTTGCTGAAAAATAGTGGATAAAGATCCACAAACAAGGAAGCCCTAGCCTCCGCAGCTGCACAGTGTTTTCTTTTCAGGTTAGCTCTGATACCATGTTAGTTTTTCAACATTTAAGCTAGCATTATGTTAAGATCTTTTCACTGAGAGAATAACAAGCACAGCAATAACATAAGCACATCACATGAGACAAGAGACACAAAGAGTTTTGGGAGGGGAAACCATAAATGGAGAAAACCCCTCAACTTCCTCTAAGATAGTATCACCACAAGATGTGAACCCAAAACAGTAAGATGACCTCCCAACACAACAGCAGCCTTCTGTCTTCTGTCAAGCCCAAGAATTTCCTTCTCCAAGGGTGCGCTACACTTGAGAGAGCAAGAGATACAAGTCACAAGTGATAAATAGAGAGACACACACTCTCTATTTATATTAGTCTGTTCACTTGAATTGCCATTTCACACGTAGGCTCGACCTAACATTTATTACTCGAGCCTACACCTTAATTAGTGTATAATAACTCAAGTGCCCCATAACTGTGGGGACTTACCTAATGACTTTATATGACTTGTTTACATTATTAATCCTCCCGATCGGAACATCGGGGTATGACCACATGACTCAAATACATAATAGAAACATCCCGGAATAAACATCGGGTTACAATACATAGAATATACATAGAAGAATACATTCCGAAGTTACATATACATCAACACCCTAGTGGTGTTGTTATCCTTGGATACATGTAAGCCTGTTATTTCCTTATTCCTTAGGGAATCATGCCCGGCTCGGGGGTGGCAGCGTTGCAGAGAGTTTCAGGAGCATGCGGGCCTATGGTTGGGTGGAACGTTGCAGCGACATAGCTAGTTATGGAACAAGCTCTTTATAAGATAAGTATTCTTGCCTAACTTGTGTCTACAATCATATTCACCTTTGATGAATGATGATATACATGTTAAATGCTGATATGTATATGCATGAAGTGTTGATTGATATGTTTTTCTTTCGTTGTGTATAATGAATGATTATGCTTCGTAATATGTTTTATGATTTAAAGTATCATGCTTCAACACTATATGTATGCATGTTCATGTTCATGGGGCTAGACGCCTGGATGATTTGACGTATAGTAGCATCCTCTTCGCCGGTCGGAGGGTCGGGGACGTTACAATGTCTTACTAGGTCTAACAACCATATGCTCATTTACATGCAAAATGGTCCAATAATTTTGTTTTCATGTGTCTTCATGGTGACTACACCATCACCATTCATTTATTCATCCTCTCGATTTTTCATGCTCATTTTCTTCCATGCTAATTTTTGTTACCTACATCCATCCTTTTCATTGACGTCCATATAAAAAGAATCCATCTACTGGATTACATGGATTCTCAACCGCTAGTTCTCTAGGAATTCTCTTCACATACATGGTTCATCAATATTGGTTCCAAAAACTGATATTAAACCATCTCACATTCTTTTATCCACATCAACCTAGGATACGATTACACCTGCCACCCTCCTACCTACCCAATGGTTCATTCCACACTTGATGCAACCATTAGAGAAAGTTTGAGGTCTCAAATGGCCCGCCTAAGGAAAATTGTACCATTAAAATTCACTTTCTAAGAACCAATAGGATTCAAGATGATGATGTAACCATGGGGATAAAATTTGTAAAAAAATGGAGGGAAAAAGAAAAAACTATTTTTTCTTATTGTATTTTTGACATGTTTCCTTATCGATTCACCCAAATTTTGAGTTTGGGAACTCGTTGGATGCAGAATTTAATTACATATCCAACCCATACCCACACCGCATACTTTTGAAAATGTATATTAAAATATGTTTTTTATTGAAATTTTTAATTTTGGGTGCCGTGGGTACCTCAGAAGTATGCGGTGTTGGTATGGGTTGGATGCGAAATTAAACTCCGTATACAACGAGTCCCCAAACATGAAATTTGGGTGAACCGATAAGGAGACATGTCAAAAACACGATACGAAAAAAGTAGTATCTCTTTTTCTCCTCCAAATTTAGAAATTTATTTTATTATTATAACTCTTATTTTATTATTTCCCTTGTGACGCCCATTTTAGACCTCAAAACTCCCCTAATGATCCCTTCTCTGTGCATAAGAAGGATACCTTATGCTTCTAGAACCCGAGGAAATTACATTCTAATCAAGAAACCAAAAATACTGCTAGGGTGTTGGGTACCACCAAATATGAACTCCATAACTAATTCAAAAACCTAGGTACAACACAACGAGCACAACTATATGTCAAACAATCATGCTCTGATACTAGTTCTTAGTATTTAAATGAGGATACATACAATTAATAATGAGAGAACACAAATCCACATAGCAACACATTTAAGATAGGCACATAATGTTTACGTAGAAAACCCAAAACCAAGAAAACCCACCATAATAGATCTATTTATCCCATGTCCAAAACCGGCCAACCAGGACAAGTTAGCTAGTCACCAAACACCTCAAGGACACATTAGATTGGATCCTCCTCAAGCCTTATAAATACTTCGTTACATGCAATACCATGGTACAATACCATGGGCAACCAAATACCATGGAAAATATCATCGACTACAAAAAACCATGTGCCCAAAAACTATGTTCTATACCTCAACCACCATTTTCCTTATTTTGGCCACATTTTCCATCATTATCGATAGGAGAGCACTTAGAAATATCCTAGATAAGATCTTGTATTCTTTTTTTACTATCCAGTTATCCTTATCCACTGAAAAGCAGAAAAAACAAAGAAGGAAACTGTCCTCTATTTTGTACAACACATCCTCCATGATTTTCTCTCGAAAATCCATGATTCAATTTCTTTTCCATCAATCATTAGCTGGAAATACTCTTTTGGCTGATTCGTGAGGTCCTTGACAAATTATGAAAGTGATTTTGACACCTTGGGTTTTTTTTTATTAAAGTAAGCTTTATTTTGTGAGGATCTAGAATTCCTTCTTTGGATTTTAAAACATTGATGTAATTATCTATTTGGATAAGCCATTACATTTCCCAATTTCGGTTGATGTACCATCATGCAATATATTTCTTATTGTGTGCATCAATTTAGTGTTTGTTTTAGAGTGATATTTTCTAGTTTTGCAAAACAAAATTGTGAGGATAATGTTTGCTTTGCAATATCATCTCATGACTTAATTCTCACATGGTATCGGAGCGCACTAAGAAACAATATTATCCTATTTATTGTTTGGTATTGTTTGTAGGATCCAATTCAGATTGACAGGGGTGACATCTAGTCTCACAGGTGCACAAGCAGTGAAGTCATGGAGCAGTCTCAATCAATCAACTTGAATCCATTCGACTACTTTGATTGAAAGTAACATATGGATATTCCGTTGAGGATAAAATGCCTTTACATAGTGACTATGCCATATGGCTACTAAAAATGAGCTTACCACGACAGTATAGAAGGATAAGTGGCATAATAGAAGAGATGAAGCATATGGTCTCTTGTGTCTCAACACTTCCAGGGATCTTCTTTTCCATCTAGATGGTCTTACAACACCTAATGAAGTTTGGGCCAAATTTCAAACTTTAAGAAAAAGTGATATTTCTGATTTTGATTTTTATGATGATGAATACCACATGATTACAGATCCAATCACACCTATGAGGCCTAAGTGGGATGCAAAAACAATTCATCTAGTTGAAGAACTTGTGGGTGATCCTCAACATCCTAGAAGGACTAGATCTCAGTTTGAGAATGCTCTTTCTATCAGAGATCCATATATTCCTGAAAAATGTTTTTTGATGGTCAAATATGATCCTTAACCATATGAAGAAGCCTCACATGACCCAATATGGAAAGCTTCCATGGATGAATAATTTCATTCTTTGCAAAAGAATGGAACTCGAGAGCTAGTCTCTCTCCCACCTGATAGAAAGCTAGTCAAGCCTAAGTGGATTTTTTGGACAAAGTTTGTTGCTAATGATGCAGAAGTGAAGTAAAAATCAAGGTTAGTGGCTAAAGGATTCTACCAAGTCCAAGGCCTTGACTAAAATGAGACCCTTTCACCATTTGCAAACATGGATTTAATCAGGCTAGTTCTTGTAATTGCAATATCCAAGAACTAGGAAGTGCATCACCTGGATGTAAAAAGTGCTTCCTCCATGGAGACCTTGAGGAGAATATCTATATGCAGCATCCAAAAGGCTATGTGTATAATACCTCTCTTGTGTGAAGGTTGAAGAAGTCACTGTATGGTATTAAGAAAGCTCCCAAAGCTTGGTATTCCAAGATAGACAATTTTCTCCTATCACACAGCTTCAGTAGATGCAGATCTTATCCACATGTTTATAAGAAGAAAATAAATGGTTCTATTTTGATTATTATGGTATATGTTGATAACATTTTGATCACATGAATCTCCATTTATGATATTACTTTGCATCGATATTTTTCCATTACTAACTTGGGAATACTTAGACAATTTTTGGGACTTGAGATCTCTAAGTCTAAATCAGGAATTAAAGTATCTCAATCAAAATATGCATAATATATGCTAAATAAATTCAAAATGGAAGAAATCAAGATAGTAAATACTTCTTTCCTTTTAGGAGTTAGACTTGAATATGCAAAATCTACTCCTTTGGTGAATAACACCCAATATCGACAATTGATGGTATTTTTTTGTATCTTACACACACTTGACCTGATATTGCATATGCAGTGAGTGTAGCTTTGAGGTACACGGAGTAGCCACATCAGCATAATTGGAGGGGGTCCAAAAGGATATTGCATTATCTACAAGGAACCAAGTCTCATAGGATTCATTATGTTGTTGGTGCTTCATTGGATTTTCATACTCTGATTGGGCTGGTGATGGCTTAGGATAGAAATAAACTTCCATGTTTGTTTTCATGCTTGGTGGAGGAACTGTCTTTTGTAAGAAGTAAAGTTTCATTTAACTCTCTTTAGAAGAGGTCAAATATAGAGGAGTTATGAATGAAACAACCCAGTGTGTATGGTTACAAGGCATACTTTCAGAGTTGGGATTGAACTTAGCACTCCCACAATCATCTTTTGTGACAATCAAAATTCTATAAGGATCTCAATTGACCCAGTACAGAGGCAATGAACCAATCATATTGAGATTCATATGCATTACATTGGAGGTATATGTTGGTTGTGGAGCCTAATCTTCCAAATCCAGAGATATTATTCAGTTGTGATTGTAACCGAGGAGTACTGTACACTCATTCCCCCTGCCTCGAGGTTCGGGGCAGCGCCCCGAAAAAGGGGGTTCGGGGACAGTGCCCCTAAGATAATGGTGGTTTGGGGGTGGAGCCCTTGAAATTTTTTTTTGGGATGTGTGTTGGCCAACAGTATTGCGGACCCATGGTATTGGGTTAACCCTAGAATTTTTTCCATGGTATTTCCCCTATAAAAGAGCATTGTAAATCGACTAAATATGGTATTGTATTGTACTGGAAGAGAGACTGTGAGAGTGTGAAGAGGAAGTGCAACGGTTTTTCTGCAGGGTGTATCCCTTCATCTTTCTGGATTGTAATAAAAGGACTGGAAAATTTCTTTGTGGACATATCCCATCGTTTGGGTGAACCATGTTATATCTGTGTCTCTCTGTAATGTTTTAATGTGTTTTGCATCTTGTTTATTGATTTAACTGTATATATGTTATTTCTCTGTGGTCCTATTTTCTAACAATTGGCTTCAAAGCCAAAAGGTCTATTTGGTTGGTAAACTCGCAGGAAAGAAGGGTTCCTGGTTCAAGTGGGAGCAATGGCGGAAGAAGGAAATTTTAGGGTCGAGAAATTTAACGGTCAAAACTATCAGTTATGGAAGATGCAAATGGAGGACTATCTGTACCAGATATATCTGTACCTGCCGTTGGGTGGAAAATCAAAACAGCCGGTGGCTATGAAGGATGAAGAATGGGAGGTTCTTGACAGAAAGGCACTAGGAACAATACGGCTATGCCTGGCTTCATCGGTGGCCTTCAATATTTCAAAAGAAAAAACAATAGAGGGTGTGATGAGCACATTGAGTAAGCTCTACGAAAAACCCTCAGCTTCTAACAAGGTATTTTTAATGAAGCGTTTATTTAATATGAAGATGTTGGAAGTTGGATCTGTTGCTGACCATTTAAATGAGTTTAATACACTTACTAGTCGGTTAAGTTCTGTAAAAGTGAACTTTGATGATGAGGTTAGGGCTCTTCTAATCTTGTGCTTATTGCCAAAAGGCTGGAATAGCTTGGTCATGGCTATAAGTAACTCTGTCCCTAGTTCAAACACTCCTAAGTTTGATGATTTTGTTAGTGTTATTCTTAGTGAGGAAATGTGAAGGAAAAGCACAGGTGAGACATCAGGTAATGTGTTGACCATGGAGAGTAGAGGGAGACAAAACGAGACAGGAAGGAGCCAAGGAAATCATGGCAAGTCTAAAAAGGGAAGATCCAAGTCCAGATTTGGAAAAATAGAGTGCTGGAACTGTGGTAAGAAAGGACATCTAAAGAAAGATTGCAGAGCACCAAAGAAGAAAGGTGAGAGGCAGCAAGAGACTACCCAGGAAGCTAATGTAGCAGGTGATGTGTTACAAGATGCTTTGATTCTTGCATTAGATAATACTAGTGATTATTGGGTAGTAGATTCAGGGGCTTCATGTCATGCTACACCCCATAGGAAATTATTTTATGATTATGTTCAAGGTGATTTTGGGCATGTGTTATTGGGGGATGATGAACCATTTAAAATTGTTGGAAAGGGTAAGGTACGGATTAAGCTAAATAATGGAAATGACTGGTTTCTAAAGGATGTAAGGCACATTCCTACTATGAAAAGAAATCTGATCTCAACAGGGCAGTTGGGATATGGCGACTGTTTGTCTACATTTGGAAAAACGTGGTGGAAGGTCACTAAAGGATCAATGGTAATTGAAAAAGGAGATAGGATAGGTACGTTATATTTATGTCCTCATAATACTGATTATTCTATTTCTATAGCTTCCACGGAAATAGGTGCAGCGTTGTGGCATCATAGGCTTGGTCACATGAGTGAGAACGGGATGCAGATTCTCCACTCAAGGAAACTGCTTCCAGATCTGAAGCAGGTAAGTTTGGAATTTTGTGAGAACTGTGTTTATGGAAAATAGAAGAGAGTTAGATTTCTCAGGGTTGGGAAACAAAAGAAGAGTGAAAAGTTAGAGCTTGTCCATACAGATGTATGGGGACTAGCTCAGGTACAATCTCTTGGTGGCTCTCGTTATTATGTTACTTTTATTGATGATGCAACTAGAAAAACTTGGGTTTATTGCATTAGAAAAAAATCTGATGTGTTTGATACTTTTAAGAAGTGGAAAGCCTTGGCTGAGAATGTGACAAGAAAAAGGTTGAAATGTCTCAAATCTGATAATGGAGGAGAGTACTACAGCAAGGAGTTTGATAGTTACTATTCACACAATGGGATTCACAGAGAGAAGAAAGTCCCTGGAACACCCCAAGAAAATAGTGTGTCAGAAAGGATGAACAGAATGATCATGGAGCGTGCAAGGTGTATGAGATTGCATGCAGGGTTGCTCTTACAGTTTTGGGTTGATGCTGTAAACACTGTTGTTTATTTAATAAGCAGAGGGCCTTCAAGCGCTTTGGATGGTTGCATTCCAGAGGAGGCATGGACAGGTAAACAGGTAAAATACTCATTTCTGAGAAATTTTGGTTGTGAAGCATTTGTCCATATTGATAAAGATGATAGAACAAAGCTTGAGGCTAAATCCAAGAAATGTACCTTTATTGGATACGGGGTTGATGATTTTGGTTTTCGCTTATGGGATCTTAAAAATTGCAAAATCATTAGGAGTAGAGATGTAGTATTCAATGAAAAGGTCATGTACAAAGATCATTTGCAGGGAAAGAAAGAAGAAAAGGAAAACACGGAGTACACAGTTTTTGATGAAATCAAATAAAATGAAGTTCCAAAAGCACCAGAAAATCAAGAGCAGTAGCAGATACCTGCAACTCCTGCAACTGTAAGAAAGTCTACCAGGTTAAGTAGACCCCATGAACGATTCTCTCCTTCACTGTATTATTTATTGATGACTGATTCTGGTGAGCCAGAATGTTTTGAAGAAGCAATGCAGGTAGAAACTAGAAAGAAGTGGGAGTAAGGCATGGATGAGGAGATGGACTCAATGGTAAGAAACCAGACTTGGGATCTGGTTAAGTTGCCTCCAGAAAAAAGGGTATTGCAGAATAAATGGGTTTACAGGTTGAAGGAAGAAGATGGAGGAAAGAAGCTGTACAAGTCTAGACTTGTTGTAAAGGGGTTTGCACAAAAGAAAGGTATAGACTTTGATGAAATATTTTCTCGTATTGTTAAAATGACTTCAATTAGAACTATTTTAAGTCTAGTGGCGGTAGAAAATTTGCATCTTGAACAATTAGATGTAAAAACGGCCTTTCTCCGTGGGTATTTGGAGGAAGAATTTATATGCAGCAGCCACAAGGGTATGAGGTCAAAGGGAAGGAGAATTTGGTTTGCAGGTTGAAGAAGAGCTTGTATGGCCCGAAGCAAGCTCCAAGGCAGTGGTATTTAAAATTTGATAAGTTTATGACAGAACAAGGTTATGATAGATGTCATTCTGACCACTGTGTTTATTTCAAGAGGCTAGATAACAGAAGATATATTATCTTGTTAATGTATGTGGATGACATGCTTGTTGCAGGGTCTAACATGCAGGATATAAATGTGCTCAAAAGAAAAATAGCTAAATCATTTGCGATGAAGGATTTGGGTGCTGCAAAGCAAATCCTTGGTATGAGAATAACAAGAGACAGGAAAAACCACAAATTGACATTGTCTCAAGGTGAGTACATAGAAAAGGTGTTGCAGAGGTTTATAATGTAGAATGCAAAACCAGTCAGCACACCTTTGGCAAGCCATTTCAAACTAAGCAAACATATGTGTCCAGAGACACATGAAGAGACAGATTACATGTCCAAGATTCCCTATTCATTAGCAGTTGGGAGCTTGATGTATGCCATGGTGTGCACAAGACCATATATTGCACATGCAGTGGGAGTTGTGAGAAAGTATATGAATAATCCAGGTAAAGAGCATTGGAAATCATTACAGTGGATTCTCAGGTATTTGAGAGGTACCACTTCTCATGCATTATGTTTTGGAGGTTCAGACATTGTTCTACAGGGATATGTTGATGCAGATATGGCTGGAGATAAATACAGTAGGAGGAGAACCATAGGGTATGTGTTCACTGTAGGTGGAACAGTAGTAAGTTGGATTTCAAAACTGCAATAGGTTGTTGCACTTTCAACAATGGAAGTA
Organism: Pseudotsuga menziesii; assembly: GCA_001517045.1. Classification (NCBI taxonomy): domain Eukaryota; kingdom Viridiplantae; phylum Streptophyta; class Pinopsida; order Pinales; family Pinaceae; genus Pseudotsuga; species Pseudotsuga menziesii. The sequence continues at coordinate 418,605 of LPNX010317169.1, read as the reverse complement.
GAGTATGTTGCTGCTACATAGGCTAGTAAGGAGATGATTTGGTTGCAGAGGTTCATGGACGAATTGGGTAAGAAACAGGAGAATAGTAGGCTGTACAGTGATAGCCAAAGTGCCATTCATCTTGCAAAGAACTCAGTTTTTCATTCGAGGACTAAACATATAGAACTCAAGTACCAGTTCATAAGATCTATTCTAGATGAAGAACTGTTAAAACTAGAAAAGATTCACACTAGCCAGAATCCTGTAGACATGTTGACAAAGGGAGTAACCAGAGAGAAACTGAGTTCCTGCTCAGTTTCTATTGGCCTTAAAGCATGAAGGTGACAAGAAGAAATATGCCAAGTCCAAGGTCCAGCAAGTGCAGTAGCAGTGGAGTTGCTATGATTAGTCTCCAAGTGGGAGATTGTTGGTTGTGGAGCCTAATCTTCTAGATCCAAAGATATTATTCAGTTGTGATTGTAACCCAGGAGTACTGTACACTCATTCCCCCTACCTTGGGGTTCGGGGGTAGCGCCCCCAAGAAAAGGAGGGTTCAGGGGCAGAGCCCCCAAATTTTTTTTTGGGATGTGTGTTGGCCAACAGTATTGCGGACCCATGGTATTGGGTTAACCCTAGAATTTTTCCCATGGTATTTCCCCTATAAAATAGAGCATTGTAAATTGATTAAATATGGTATTGTATTGTACTGGAAGAGACACTGTGAGAGCGTGAAGAGGAAGTGCAGCAATTTTGCTACAGGGTGTATCCCTTCATCTTTCTGGACTGTAATAAAAGGACTGGCAAATTTATTTGTGGACGTAGCCCATCGTTTGGGTGAACCATGTTATATCTGTGTCTCTATGTAATGTTTTAATGTGTTTTGCATCTTTTTTATTGATTTAACTGTATATCTATTATTGCTCTGCGGTCAAATACAGAGGAGTTATGAATGCAACAACCCAGTGTGTATGGTTACAAGGCATACTTTCAAAGTTGGGATTGAACTTAGCACTCCCACAATCATCTTTTGTGACAATCAAAATTCTATAAGGATCTCAATTGACCCAGTATAGAGGCAATGAACCAATCATATAGAGATTCATATGCACTACATTGGAGGTATAGTGCATGATTAGATCATTGCTCTCCAGTATTTCTCATCTTCTAAGGAAGTTGCAAACATCTTCACTAAATAATTCTTAGAGAATACTTTGAGCCATATTAGATAACTAATTGGATGGGTGAAAACATGGTCATGAAGGATTTAAAAGTGATGTTTTGCAAAAAATTTCATGTTGATGTTTTGAGGGAAGGTTTTTTCCCTTAAGCTTTTCCTTATTTCCTTGGGTTTTGGATGAGTAGTATGTAAAAAGGTTGACCAATCCTTGTTGTCAGGACCTATATTTATGGTATTTCACATAAATTCAGTCTTAAGGGGTGTGTTAGAATTTAAAAAACCCATTTCATACTTAGGATATGATATTATTCATCTTTTTATTAATTTCCTAGGTGTTGACTACGTAGTTTGCCATCATTTTCCTTATTTTGGCCACATTTTCCATCATTATCCACATGAATATCTTGTATAAGATTGTGTATGATTTTTTTACTTTCTAGGATTAGTAGGAGTGCTTTCTTACTTTATATTTATTTCATCTTTCTTTTTCTATTTTTTAGTGGATAAGGATAAAGCTAGTCACATGGTAACTACCCTCTTTTTTGGTCAACACATCCTACATGTTTTTCTCTCCAAAATCCATGATTTGATTAATTTTCCATCACTCATTAGTTGACAATACTATTTTATCTAATTCGTTGTTGATTATACAACATCATGAGTCATTCTCTAGACTTGTGAGTAATATCAAGTCGGACTTATGAGTCATATCAAGTCCTATGTATCCTTATATGATTGAGGTGGTGATGTTGTATTGTAAATATTGTGAGTAATATCAAACTAATTCTTCTAAGTAATATCAATACTAGACATGTGAGTAATATCAAGTCAATGATTTTCATAGACGGTACCTTATCAAAATGGATCTCCAATTGTGGATATGATCTTGTGTTGTATCAAGATTGGAGTCTTATGCTGTATCAAGACTGTGGGCCTCCATTTGTTGAGGTGGTTATATTATGTGATATATTGCTAGTCATGGTCACTTAGTGCTATAAGTATCCTTTAGGGATTAGATATCCCTAGAGTGAATTACTTCAGCATATGATTATATGACCCTGGGTAATATATATGATCATTAGTATGCATGGAATAATTATTCTTAGTATGATATAATAAGATGGATAAAATACACATATGGACCATGAATTAATTAATTAATGATAATGAGATAAAGCATAGAGAAAGAGAATTTGAAGTTCCCATGCAAATGTCTAAGCGAACTCAAGTTATAAAGATTCAATAAAATATGAATGCCTCAATCAATGCCTCAGTTAAAGCATCAGTTGAACTATTAATGAATGTAATCAGTTAAGTAGAGAAGAGAGCATTGTTTATAAATAAGCATGAGCATTGTTTATCAGTTAACTCATAAACAATGCTCTCTTCACTAGCCTCTATAGCAACAACATACTCTACTTTTGTTGTTGAAAGTGCAACAACCTTTTGCAGTTTTGAAATCCAACTTATTATTGTTCCACCTACAACAAAAACTTACCATGTGGTTATCCTCTTGTTGTCTTTATCACCTTCCATATCTGCATCAACATATCTCTGTAGAAGAATGTATGAACCTCCAACACATAATGCATGAGAAGTGGTACCTCTCAAATACTTGAGAATCCATTGTACTGCTTCCCAATTCTCTTTACCTGGATTTTTCATATACCTTCTCACAAATCCCACTACATATGCAATATCTAGTCTTGTGCATACCATGACATACATCAAGCTTCCAACTGCCGATGAATAGGGAATATTGGACATGTATTCTATCTCTTCCTATATCTTGGGACACATATCCTTACTTAGTTTGAAATGGTTGGACAAATTTTTACTAATTGGTTTTGAATATTGCATTCTAAACCTCTCAAAAACCTTTTTTTATGTACTCACCTTAATACAATGTCAACTTGCAATTTTTCATGTCTCTTTTTATTCTCATACCAAGGATTTTATTTGCAACACCCAAATCCTTCATTGCAAATGATTTAGCTAGTTTCCTTTTGAGCACATTTATATCCTGTGTGTTAGACCCTGCAACAAGCATGTCATCCACATATAATAACAAGATAATATATCTTCCATTATCTGGCCTCTTGAAATAAACACAGTGGTCAGAATGACATCTACTATAACCCTATTATGTCATAAACTTATCAAATTTTAAATACCACTATCTTGGAGTTTTCTTCAGGGCATACAAGCTCTTCTTCAACCCTCATACCAAATTCTCCTTCCCTTTGACCTCACACCCCTATGGATGTTGCATATAAATATCTTCCTCCAAATTCCCATCCAAAAAGGTTGTTTTTACATCTAACTGTTCAAGATGAAAATATTCTACCACCACCAGACTTAAAATAATCCTAGTTAAAGTCATTTTAACAAATGGAGAAAATATTTCATCAAAAACTACACCTTGCTTTTGTGCAAACCCCTTTACCACAAGTATAGCCTCATACCACTTCTTTCCTCCTCCTTCCTTCAACCTGTAAACCCATTTATTTTGTAATACTCTTTTTTTCTGTAGGAAATCCCAAGTCTAGTTTCTTACCAATGAGTTCATCTCCTCATTCATGCCTTTCTCCCACTTATTTCTAGTTTCTACTTGCATTGCCTCTTCATAACATTCTGGTTCACCAGAGTCATCCATCAATAAATAACACAGTGAAGGAGAGAATCATTCAGGGGGTTTACTTAACCTAGTATATATTCTTACATTAGTAGGAGTTTGAGGTAATTTTTGCTACTATTGATTTTATAGTGCCTTTGGAACTTCATTTTCTTTCATTTCATCAAGCACTATGTACTATGTGCCTTCCTTTTCCTCTTTCTTTCCTTGCAAATGATCTTTATACATAACATTTTCATTCAATACTACATCTATACTCCTAATTATTTTGTGATTTTCATAATCCCATAAGCAATAACCAAAATCATTAACCCCATATCAAATAAAGGTATATTTATTGGATTTCCTCAATCTTTGTTCTATTTTATTTATCAATATGGACAAATACTTCACAACCAAAAGTTCTAAGAAATGAGTAGTTTACCTTTTTACCTGTCCATGCCTCCTTTGAAATCCCACCATCCAAAGCACTTGAAGGCCATATGTTTATTAAATAAACAACAGTATCTACAACATCAACCCAAAACTGTAATGGAAACCCTGCATGCAATCTCATACACCTTGCATGCTCCATGATTGTCATATCCATCCTTTTCGACACACCATTTTCTCGTGGTGTTACCAGATCTGTCTTCTCTCTACAAATCCCATGTTATAAATAGTAACTATCAAACTCCTTGTTGCAGTATTCACCTCCATTATCAAATCTGAGACATTTCAACATTTTCCCTGTCTCATTCTCAACCAAAGCTTTTCACTTCTTAAAAGTAGAAAACACATTAGATTTCTATTTGATGTAATAAAACCAAGTTTTTCTAGTTCCATCATCAATAAAAGTAGCATAATAATGAGATATTTCAAGAGATTGTGCCTCATCCAATCCACACACATATGTATGAGCAAGATCTAACTTTTCACTCTTCTCTTGTTTCCCAACCCTGAGAAATCTGACTCTCTTCTGTTTTCCATAAACACGGTTCTCACTGAATTCCAAACTTACCTACTTCAGATATGGAAGCAATTTGCTTGAGTGAAGAATTTGCATACCCTTCTCACTCATGTGGCTGATCCTATGATGCCACAATGTTGCACATGATTATGTGGAATCTACAGAGATATATTAATCAGTGTTATGATGACATAAAGACAACGTACCTATCTTATCTCCTTTTTCTATTACCAATTCTCCTTTAGTTATCTTCTGCCACGTTTTCCCAAACGTAGCCAAACAACTTCTATATCCCAACTACCCTGTTGAGATCATATTTCTTTTCATAGAAGGAATATTCCTTACATCTTTTAGCAATCATTCATTTCCATTATTTAAATTAATCCATACCTTACCCATTCCAAAAATTTTAGATGTATCATCATCCCTCAATAAAACATGTCCAAAATCACCTAGAACATAATCATGAAAGAATTTCCTCTGGGGTGTAGCATTACATGAATCCCATGAATATACTACCCAGTATCTCTATTATTATATAATGCAAGAATCAAATAATCTTTTAAAGCACCACTTGCTACATTCGCTTCCTGAGTAGTCTCCTGTTGTCTGTCTTCTTTTTTCTTTGGAGCTTTGCAGTATTTCTTCATATGTCTTCTCTTACCACAATTCCAACACTCTATCTTTCCCAGGATAGACTTGGATATTCCCTTTCTAGACTTGATGCAATTACCTGGTCCCCCTCCTCTCTCCCTTTGTCTTCCCCTACTCTCCATGGTCAACACATTACCTAATGTCTCACCTATGCTTTTTCTTCGCATTTCCTTGCTAAGAATAGCACCAACAACATCATGAAATTTAAGAGTGTTTGAACTAGGGAAACCGTTACTTATAGCCATGACCAAGCCATTCCGGATTTCTGGAAATAAGCACAAGATTAGAAGAGAGCTAACGTCATCATCAAAGTTCACTTTTACATACTTAGCTAACTAGTAATCGTATTAAATTCATTTAAATGGATAGCAACAGATCCACCTTGTGACATCTTCATATTAAATAGACGCTTCATTAAAAAAACCTTGTTGGAAGCTAAGGGTTTTTCATAGAGCTTATCCAATACACTCATCACACCCTCTGTTGTCTTTTCTTTTGAAATATTGAAAGCCACCAATGAATCCAGGCACAACCGTATTGTTTCCAATGCCTTTTTGTCAAGAACCTCCCATTATTTGTCCTTCATAGTCATTGATTGTTTTTCTTTTCTGCCCAATAGTAGATATAGATCCTTCTGGTACATATATTCCTCCTTTCGCATATTCCATAACTTGTAGTTTTGGCCATTAAATTTCTTGATCCTAAACTTTCCTTCTTCTTCCCTTGCTCCCACTCGAACTAGGAACCCTTCTTTACTATGAGTTTACCAGGAAAATATACTTTTGGCTTTGATACCAATTGTTAGAAAAACATGATCGCATAGCAATAACAATAAATAAGATGCAAATATTAAAACACATGGGAAGAGAGACACATATATAACGTGTTTCACCCAATATGGTCCAAGTCCACATAGAAATTGCCAGTCCTTTATTATTATAATGTCCTACAAAATGAAGGGATACAACCTGCAACAACCTCATTGCACTTCCTCTTCACTCTCTCATAGTCTCTCTCACACAATCATAGAGTTTTTTTTACAATGCTACAATACAATACACAACTGTATTACAATGATTTTCCTTTATAGGGGAATTACCATGAGAAAATACCATGAATTACCCAATACCATGGTCCCATAAACTATTGGCCAACAAACATCCCAAAAATGTCTTTCAAGGGCCCACTGGCCCCTAGACCCCCTTTTCAAGGGGGGAGGGGGTCTCCCCCATATCCCTACAGGGGGACGATGCCCCCCTCACCCCTCTGTTGCGACGGGTGTACAATAAAATTAGTTTACAAAAATGGATGAACAATAACATCTCTGAATCTAGAATATTAGGCTCCATGTTAAGAACCCGTGTCAACCCTCCTCTTTATTTCATTAGTATATTTTATTGGACGCATATGCTTTGTAATTCATCCTATTAGTATGCTGTATTATCCCACATTAATGGGGAGTAATAGTTGTCTAGATTAGACTCGGTATATAAGTACATATTGAGTCCAATGAAGGCATCCAAGAGTTATTTGTGTTGAGCTTGCTCAAAGGAGGTTTTCCCCTCGAAGTGGCATGCGATCAATAAAATCTCTTATGTCCTCTATTATTTCTTAAATATCATGCATTCTCATTGTTTATTGTAGGAGGCTCCTCACACTCCGTAACCAACATATTGTTCATCTCTTATAGTAAGGTTCTATAATAGTTCCTTGAATCCTTTTGTAGGTATTCATGTTTTGTATTAATGTTTCCTAGTTCATCTTGGAGGTAAGTGATGTCATTGTGATTTTTGTGTTGGAAAATATATTTATGGAATAATATTGAATTCCTCTCCCTTGCTTTCATCTATTGAATGTGATATTTATGGTTCCAATGAATATCCTTCTATTTATTCCAGATGTTCAAATGGTCATGTATTTCTTCTTCTTCATTGGTTGTGATCTTTGTTCATCCCTTTATGTTGATTCATTGTTGTATTTGCTCCATCCTTTTCTTGAGATTGTTTTTAAATGGTATATAATATGTTCCCAAACACCTCTTTATTCCAAGTTTTGATCATTGATTTTAGCATTTTCAACTGTTGGTTGTGAAGCCTGATATTCTAGATTTAGATATGTTATTGCTCAGTCGTGTTTGTACCCCATTTTTACTATACAATAGTCCCAATAGGGGGGTGTGGGGGGTAGGGGCCCCTGGCAGGGGTTCAGGTTGTTGGTATGCTTGTTTGCCAACAATTTACGAGCCATGTTATTGGCTGACCCTTGGTATTTTTTCATGGTAATTCTCCTATAAAAGGAAAGCGTTGTAATATGGTTGTGTAATCTATTGTAGCATTGTAATACAATCTCTATGATTGTGTAAGAGATATTGTGAGAGAGTGAAGGGGAAGTGCAGCGAGGTTGCTGTAGGTTTTATCCCTTCATTTTGTTGGACGAAATAATATTAAAGGGCTGGAAATTTCTATGAGGACGTAGCGCATCTTAGGTGAACCACATTATATCTATGTCTCTCTTGTGATGTGTTTTAATATTTGCATCTTCTTTATTGTTTATTGTTATTGCTTTGAAATCCTATTTTTATAACATTAACCTATGTTGGAATTGGTACATTTTGGATCCTATGTTGGGGGTTCCTTATTTCCACCATTTAGCAATGTTTTCATGGATATCTAAGTGTTATAACCATAATTTCTTAAATGAAAACGGTTGTATTTTGGGTCAATCATCTAGTTCCAAATCTAAATAGATTGGACAATGTTTTTTCATTAGATTTCAGATTAACTACAATTGTCATTTGAAATTTTGATGTTTCAATCCTAATATCCAGGAATGAAACGTCAAAATTTCAATTGGAAAATGTGGTTAATCGAAAATATAATGAAATCTCATACCCACAAAATTCTCAAAACTCATTTTCCTAGTGACGTGAGCATGGACAAGGAAGGATTGTTGCATTAATATTTAGCCCTTGAGTGATGATATTTTCTAATAGTATAAATTGATCTAGACAAAATTCCACCTGATGAGTTTCCCCTTGCTTGTTGTTCCAATTGAATCTACCAATTTTTGTTTTAGTATCCACCAATTGTAGTTCTTGAAGTGTTTGCAAGCATGATACTTGCTTGATCTAGTCTTCAAAATAACCCTAATTTTTCCAATATGGAGGTAATCATATTAAAGTATTTTCTAGTCATCCAAGGGCGGTTGTTTAACATGTTGGTTATTCCCTAAAGAAATGGAAGGAATCAAATTTTTTCTTCAACAACTAGGGGTCTATAAACATTGGTGATGAAGTTGAAATTGGATCTACCTATAATATGACATTCAGTTTAAATTTTCCTATCCATGGAGAAAAAATCCATTATACTTATGGATCTAGGATCCCAAATAATTTGTAGTCCCCCCACTATGCCTCTAACATCTATGGTTATGTTTTAAGAAACCCATCCAACAGTACCTAGCTATAATGTTGATAGTTTCTCTTAATCATTTGGTCTCCTATAACATGATCACTGTTGTTGTTTCTTGAATTTGTTCCAAAGAGTTTGTTGCTTATTCTTCTCAGTCAATCCTCTTATGTTCCATGATATGAGTTTCATGACTACTGTAAGGGAGGGTTAGACAAAAACTTATTAGACACTAGTACATACATACAATGATTTGATTAGTCACTCTCCCAAATATCATAGTAGTTATTATTTTCTCTATCTCGCTCTTTTTCAATCATCGTGGATGATCTTGAATTTATCCTTTAGATTGCTGGTTTTGACCCCCAATGGGATCTGAGATTGATCATTTTCATTTTCCTCCTTATGTGGTTTGGCTCTAACTCATTGGATGAAATTTTGATAATGTATGCCTACCTCTCGAGCATTGATTGTGTGTATTATTGACTGTAGTCCTCTATCATTCCTTGAATATCCAAATATCCTAGATCCTTGTCATCTCCCTCATATGATCCCATCGGCATGTCCTCTTCGATCAAATGTTCTTTTGTTGTAACAAGGTGTTCTAGTGTAGTTGTGCTTTCCATTTTCCTTTTTTTTGTGTGCTCCATATTCTTTTGGTTAATGTATAAGGTTTACTGACTCTTGTAAACTAAAATTTCTTCTATTTTCCCACTTTTTTTGGGGGTTGTTTTGGTTTCCATACTTTACACCTCAAATGATGAGCCATGGGTTTCACAATAGTTTCGTGGGGTTTCCTTGGATTTTTCCCATGCATCCATCTAAAATTCACTATGGTGAATCGCTCTAGGTATGAGGGAACTTACTATGGGACACATAAGGGGGGATTTATTGAGTAGGAAATATCTAAAAAGATGCTTGTGCTTGTAACAAATTCAAAATCAAAAGGGGATGTTCTCATAGTTGATGGTTTAGATTGATTCATTGACTTGATAACTAAAGCATATGGATTTAGTTAGCATGTGATATATGTTCATGTAAACAAAATTTTTGGCATATGATGTCTATATACCCTTTTTGGTTACTTTGGAAGTGTTTCTAAATGTCCCTAGTGTGTTTCCTATGCCAACCAAGGTTTCTTTGTCTCAATATTCTTGAGGTAGGAGAGCACCTGAGTGGGCCTAATCGTAACAACAAATTTTATCTATGTTGAGGTCATAGGAATAAAACCAACGGGGGGTAGGATGCTAATTGTCCCATTGTGACAAGGCTTGAAGGGTAGGAGACCCCTTGGATAGAGATTCACCCAAGTGAGTGGGATTTGGGACGTATTGTCCCCTGCTAAGTCAAAAGTTACTAGTATATCTGGCCTACAGTTTGTTGGATATACCCTTGGGAGGTTGTTGTTCCCATGGTAAAAAAACAAAAATTATTGAAGTAGGGAATACAATATGATATTTATTGGGTAGTTGAAAAATATTCTTATCGAGGCTGGATTTCTCTTTCCAATAGCAATGGTAAAGATCCATCGAGCTCAAGAAGTATGATACATTTTTGAAAACCCTCTCCTTGCCTTCTAGACTATAGAATACTACTACAAAGAAACCCTTTGATCATAGTCTTAGATCAGCGTGTACCTTTTTATTCCATTTTTTGGTGATCCAACAAGTTAGGGCATTTTTTTTTTGCCAGTCCACCCATAATTTTTCTTATTACTACATGATTTAAAACAAATAATGTCTATATGCCTCAATTTTACGAGATGTGGTCTCATATTTTCACAATGTTTTTTATTTGTGGATGCAACTACTAGAGTTGTTTTTTTGGGGGGGATGTTGTCTAATTTCCTTTAATACTTCTCCCAGTTCATTCGAATGGGAGCAATTTCTTGCACCTCTCATTCCTTTGACTTCTGGTGTCTCATTCGGTACATTTTTTCCACTTTCTAGATTATTGGGTTTTCTTTGTCATGTAGATTTGAGAGTGTCTTTTTAGAAGGGAGTTGATCTCCCTCCCCCATAGCTCTCCATTTGAAAACCTTAGTTTTATCCTTCCTCTAGTCCATTATTTTCAAACAGTGTGAATTGTTCAATTAAATAATTATAAAAAACACAAAAAACATTTTATTAAATATTATATATGAAATAGAATTTTTTTATTAAATATAGATACTAATATATTTTTCTTGGACACTACATATACACATGACTTATACATACGAATTTGAAACATTTAATAAATTAAATACTTAGGGGTAAATGCATCAAGGTGAATAACACTTTTTGGCCAAATTTGGCGATGAAAACCTAATTTTTTACTCATGTGCTAGATAGAAGCCCTCGAAATGCATATATGCCATGTGAATTTCAACTTGTAGTAAAAAACAAATTGTAGAATATTATGGCTGGCTTCCCAATGATATTTTTTTTTAAATATTCTGATGTCATTTAATGTGTGAAATTTCGCATTTANTATATATATATGAGCATGATCTACACAAAAAGCAATGTGGTCTGCATATTTTTTGTTAATTTATTTCATAATATACAGTTATTTATTATTTTTTGAAATTGGCCACATCTGATTTCAACATCATTTTATACACGTGTGTCCACCCCATCTTTTTTTCATTGTTTTCAAAAATTGAACAACCAAAGATATCCTTTTGAAGAGGACGCGTCGATGTGTAGGCTGTGCATTTTAAAGAAATTTTTGGATGTGTATTTTTTACTATGTGAATTTTTCTTTGAGTTGCTTCGAAGTTGTTGTCAGGTTTTATAAGTGTAAGTTTTAGAACTAATTTAAAACAAAAAACCGTATTAATTCCAAAACGCATGCATGATACCTCAATGGATAGAGGATTCGGTGATGAATCTATCGGTATGAACTTTGCTCAGTTATGAGCCATGAATGGCAAGGTTTACACCCCTAGAAGACACAGAGAGAAACATTGATTTTCCTGTAAGAGGACTAATTCTCTATTTTTTAGGCCCTCAATCGAGTTATGGAGCTCGATCAAGGTATTAAAATCCCTCAATCGAGGTTTTAATGGTAGCTCTATCGATGGTTAATTAGACCCTCAATCAAGGGTCTAATAAACCCTCGATCAAGCTACCATTAAAACCTCAATGGGCTACCGTTAAAACCTCGATCGAGGTAATTATGAAACCCTCGATCAAGCTACCATTAAAACCTCGATGGAGCTATCGTTAAAACCTCGATCGAGGTAATTATGAAACCCTCAATCAAGCTACGACCTCGATCGAGGTTCTGTTTTTGTTAAAAATCATACAAAAATTCTCAGGAATGAACTTAGGCATTGATGGCATTAATTCCATTCCAACTACCTTCCTAACCTCATTTCCCACCCGAATTCCTAAAGAAAATATATATAAACATAAAACATAAACATGTTACTAATTTTATCCTTCACAATTGACTAACCTATTTGAAACAATGCTTGTGTTCTAATGCAAATTTGGCATTGTGTTTACATATTGTTGCAAGTATGAATTTGGATTGTTGACCTTGATCGCAATGGGAAGCAAGAAGCGTCGAAGTAAAATATCTACTAGGAATCAAAGCAACACCGAATAAATAAGAGAGAAAGATAGAGAAAGAAAGTGGAAAAAAAGAGCGATATTGAGAGGAGAAGAAGTTGCAAATCAACCTATGATGGGAGAATCAAGTGCCGTTGCTAACAATATTTGTATGATTTAAAATTTATGTAATTTCATATTCATATATTCATATAATCTCATATTGCATAATATATTCAATTTCATAGTGTTCTAGTTCATAATATATATATATGTGTGTGTGTGTGTGTTAAATTGTTTAGAATCTAAATATAATTTTGTAATTGTAATTTTGTAATTAATTCATAAACTTATATACATTGTATGTGCATGTCTGAATTCATGTTGTAATCACTCATATTGCAAGGTTACCAATAATACACATAAATAATCATATAATCATAATAGAGACACTGAGACAAGGATAGTGGGTAGAATACAACTTATATTATTCAATAACACATGTGGGTTCATAAAATAAATCAAACCAAGTTCATATCTGGCTCAATAACTTATTTATACATTTACAAAATAGTTATGGTAACTACCTGTCGGTTCACTCAACTAACACGACGGATGAGGATGACCTAATCTACAATTTACCAGCTAACTAGTCTAGTCAGCTAACTTACTAGCTCCTCCAACATCTCCCCTAGGAACAAAACCTTTCTTTATCCCAGAGAAATAGGGGAGATAACAAAATTGACATTCTTAAGTAGTTCCTACAATTGTTTTGTTTGTGGACTATGTTGTAAGATTGATGGTTGTTTCTATACACAAATCTCCACAATGGATTCTGCTGTAATTGCTATTTGGTGCTGAAATTCTTCCCAATTGAAAAGTTCCTTCTGGATATCAATGGTCAAGGTTGTGATGCTTGACAAGCTTGACATATTCTCTGGTATCGACAAGTCCAAAATATTATTCATGTCGGGGCCTAAAAATTGTGGTTTCTCCCTTGCAATGTCAAGTAATATTTTCATGTGTGGACGAATCTCGTCATGGCTCTCCAAGCTAGGATTGGCTTGAGTTAACCATTGATGTGCTTGTTTCTTTAGTTTTTCCAACTTTGTTATTTCTTTTGTAAGTTGGCGTTCAGTTGTTTTATCCATCTCTTATGTGTCTCCTCATTGGCTTTGTAATGTTTTGATGCGCTCTTGTGCACTTCTTTGTTGCTGAAATACTTGGCTATAGTAGGTGACCCATCTTCTTAAGAATTCCTCTATGACAATGGATTCCTCAAAATGTTCTTTTAATACTCTATGAGCTTGGAATAACACTATGAACTAATTTCTTCACAATACAGAAGTTTGTCCTATTTGCACTTCCTTTTTTTCCTGTAGCTATGTTTGCAAACTAGACACAACACTTTCAAACAATTGGTATGCATGATCCAACGGCTTGTCGGTGTCTTCCTCTTGTAGTACTGGTATGACTTGTTGAACTAGATCCCTACTTTTTGTGAGAAATTCAAATTGTTCTGCTTTAAGTTTTTTAGTATGTGCATGTCTTCTTTCTACCTTTTCTCTGGACTCTTTGATAAGGGCCTCCAATAGTTGGTCTAATTCATCATCCTTGATTTTATGTGTATCCATCGTTGTGGTTGAACCTAGCTGAGTCAGGTAGATGGATGATGTTAATTGTGTTTGTTGTTGTCATTTCTCTTTTTTCTTATGCTTCTTTTCTTTTATTTTCCTTCGATATTGGTCTTTATTTTGTGCATCCACTGCTCCTGCTGACACTGGTTTTATTTGGTGTTGTTCTGGATGTTTCTCTATCAGTTGTTCTGTTGTGTTTCTAGGTAATTCAGGGTTTATCAACTATGTTGTGGATAGGGGATCCATGGATGGTTGTGTAATTGTTGGAGGTGTGGAAGGTGGAGCTAAAGTTGATGGTGGTGTAGGCGAGAGTGGGTGTTCTAAAGCTGATGGGGGTTTTGGAAGGGCATATAATATCGGCATAGGATCCTCGACTACTGGCAGTGAGTTGACAAGTTCATTATGTTCAATAGAACCAATGAGGTCTTCCATTTCTTTGTCTATTGCTAATAGTTCATGTTGATCATTTGTAACAGGTCGCCCTCATTAATTGGAAGTAAGGGGTTTTCATCCAATGGTATGAATGATGAGGTTTGTACTATGAAAATTTGACAGGTCTTGTTGGGATTTCTTTGGAATGTAGATTTTAAAACTCCAATAACATTTTGTTTTGGTGCAGACTTTGGTGAATGGTCACGGTGTTGGGTGATTGTAAGAAGTTGTTGTGAAGAGATTGACTTGATAACTGGTTGTGTGATAATTATTTGTTGAGTATTACGGAAAAGGCTAGGAAGATTGTTGATAAATTGTTGTAGGTCAGCATCTTTATCGAATTTTTCTTTCAGTTTTTCAGATAATGCGTCTTTGTAAGGGTTTGATGAGGAAACAAAGGTTGGGTTTGGTATTTCCTCTTGAATTATTTGAGTTGGGGATGGACGTGGTGGAGTGGAAGTTAAATCAACAAAGTCGACTTCAGGAGTGGTGGAAACTCTTACATTCTTTATTTTTCTTTCTTTGCTTCTTCTTCTATGAATCATTTGAACTATTTCTTGACGGATACTTTGTTTTTAGCAGCATCCTCCAATATCTCCATAGCTCTGGTGAGTAAACTCCTCCTCATCATCTGATTCCTCTTAAAGAATGAGTTTGTGCTTTCCTTTCCCTTTTTTGGACTACTTTTCTTCTTCTGGATGATTTGGATATTTCCAAAGCTAGTTGTCGGAGATTTTGCTTCGACACAACATACTCAGGTTTGTTGGACTATGTTTCTTCATCTAATTGTTCACCCTCCTCCTCGTGTTGTTGTGTCGATACAAGGGATTGTTGTGTCTACAGTACTGTTACTATTTGAAGAGTTTTTTCCTCTTCTGCTAGGGTGTCTTCTAGAGTGAAAGTGATGATATGAAGGTGTACTTCATAATCTTCCTCTTTCTCCTGGTCGGTTAGAGGCTTGATAATCTGTTGAACAGTCTTCTTTGTAATCGTTGGTATGGAAATTTTGGTGTTAGACTATCGAGCTACCTCTACAAATATGTCCTCGACTAATGGGTAGTAATCAAGGGGCTTAGCTTTCACTATAGTTCCTTGCATGTACCATACTGCACTGTGGTCTAATTCCAACTGGATGTTTGCTATCGGCATCAGACTTCTTTGGATATTTTTGGGGCACCCTCCATCTAGCCATTTTGATCTTTAGATCTTGGAAACAGTTGCCTAATAGCATTTTAGCTACGTCAATCTCCTACGAGTTCCCAACAATTAAAAACAACTTGAAGTTACACATGTGGAATCTCATCGACTCAAGGAACTGTGGGTCTCCGATAGGTCGGAAGTGATACATCATAATCCATAAAATTAAAGACGGGAATCTAATTGTGGTGCCTTCCTATTGAAATTTATGGAAAAAAATTTGAACAAGTCAGCTAGGTATTGTGACCAGCAGTAGGTTTTCCATGTGCCTGCTATACTGTCGACAACTTCCAACATATCAAGCCTCAAATCACACCCACGTCTTGTAATGGTTAGGCCTGTAGAAACAGATTTTTCTACCATATTGGGTGTTGTGGCCTGGATTTGACTGATTACCAGACCTTTAGAGTTCTTCCCGATTGGTGTACCTATTAATTTTTCAACCAACCATGGTTTTGACCCGACTGGAACCGATGTGCCTTTGTTAGATAATCCTATAAGTTTATAAATAACTTCGTCGGATATCTCAATGAGTTTATCGAGGTAAAACTTCCCATTGTGATATCGACTGATGACGAATTTTTCTATGATTTCTTATGTACCTCCGAAGATTTCCATGAGTGGGGCGTTTATATAGCTCATAATAGTACTAGCGTTTACTTTCTGAGCTTCTATTGTCATTTTCTTGTCTATATATGCCCAATTTTTTATATCTACCCATAGTATTGACCATGATGTTTCCTAAATTTTTTAATTACTGATGTTTTCCAATATTTGTACCAATGGATTTATGGTTGTTTCTAGCTCTTTTGCTTTGCTAGTCGTATATCTCGTCTTCTTTGGTGTCATTTTGTCTGCAACTTGCTTTGGGTTTTTAACATGTATTTTAATATTCAGAGTTTGATAGCTCTGTCTCTCTAACTCTGGCATAGAATGATATGAGGTCTTTGTCAGATGTAGTATTTATAGGTGGAGTGGGTGGTGACCTTGTCGATGAAGGTATTAATGGTGGATTTGACTGTACAAGACACTCTGTTGATAGTTATTTCAATGCGCTATGTTTTTTGTGCTCCCTCTGTGTATGGTCATGATGATTTGATTGGACCATTTGATCCTCTTGTTGATGCGCATCATGCTGGTGTAAACGTCGGTAAGATGGTCGGGAGGCGTTGTGTCGATGGTTATGATGTCGGTTGCTACTTCTTTCGAATCACATTTTGCTAATTCCTTCCTAAGAATAATTCCCTGCCATTTTGATCTTGCTGGATTGTTTCTTTTTATTGTTTTTAGTTTTTTATGGTTTTTATAGATTTTGTTAACAGTTATGAAACCATTTTTGTTTTGGTACATTTTTTATTTTTCATAGCGCTTTAGTCGGGCATTATTAACTAATTTATGAAAATACTTTTCCTTGTAGAGTTCTTAGTTGAACTGATTCATTGGCATTGATTTATACCATTACATAAGGTCCCATCCATTCTATGTGTAATCTATTTGTCTTACCTTTTACCTGATTGTTATACAACAACGCAAGATCTCCAACCGATAAGTTCTTGTTTTTTATGTTTCGGTCATGCCATGCTTTCTGTTGCTGTTTTTGAATTTCCTGATGTTGGATAGCAATTAGTCGGTGTTCTTCTAGCTTATCCAGTTGCATTAGTCGCTCCTTCTTGGATTCTTTGACATTAATGTGTAATATGTCGGTGATTACTGGTGTCTGCTGTCGAAAGTGTAGGTGAATGAATGCTTCTTGGCCATAGACTAGTCTAAATGATGTTTGGTTTGTAGATCGTTTATATGTTGTTTTTTATGCCCATAAGACAGCAAGAATTTTCTCATTCCAGTCTTCTTTGTCAGTGTTTCAAATTTTTGTTAAGCCCCTTGTTAAGGTTTTGTTAAATGCTTCTATCGTCACCGTTAGATTGAGGATGATAAGATGTGCTTCTTCTGTGGTCGATTTTGAACTAATTTGTTAAGGTTGTAATGGTTTTGTTGATAAAATGTGGTCATTGATCATTGATTAGATTCAATGGAAAACAAAATCTAGTAATTATATTTTGTATATGAATTTGGCAGCTACTTCGGCTAGAATAGGTTTCGACAAGTTCTCCCTCTACCCATTTAATAATGTACTCGACAACTGTTATGATGTACCATGTAGCTGACCTTCTAGCATGAACTAGGAATGGTCCTATAAAGTTGATAGACCAAATTTTGAATGTTAAACTTGGATTTACCGATATTAAGGGAATCCCAGTGCTTGGTAAGGGTTGACCTAAATGTTGATAACGATCACATTTACTGACAAACTTTTGACAATATTTGTATAATGTCGACCACAATAGTATGGACTGTTGGATCTTTTTTTTAGTCATATCCGACTGGAAACGTCCTCCAGCTGGACCATAGTGTGCTTCATGCATTATGTTTTCTCTTTCATTCTCCAAAACACATCGACGTAGTACTTCATCCAAGCCCATTTTATATAGGAACCCATTAATTAGACTATAAGGTGCAGCCTGCATTGCTACATGTTGCTTCTTATTTGTAATCATTCCCTCGGGTGCTTGTTCATTATCTAAGAATTGCACTATCTCTTCTAGTTCAATAGGTACAACTTCTATTCGAAATAGATGTGCATCTCATAGATCGTCTTAAACTCATGTCGGTTCCTCCCCCGTGTCAATTCTCTACAAGTGGTCGGGTCCGACATTTAGCCTTCCCGGTTGAACTACAACTTCAAACTCGAATTCTTGGAATAGAAACAACTAATGACAGATTCTTCCATGGTGTAAAGGTTTGTTTACTAGATATTTCAGTGCTCGATGATCCGTGTAAAATGTAAAGGGGTTATTTAATAGATAATGTCGATATTTTTGGAGTGCAAAGACCATTCATAATACTTCCCTTCCTATCATGGAATAATTACATTATCCTTTGTTTAATTTTCTGTTGCTATACATGATTGGGTATTCTATCCCATCATCGCATGATTGTGTTAATATTCCGCCTATTGCTATGCCTAATGTGTCAATGTGTACATGAAATTTGACTGACCAATTTGGAAACCTGAGAATAGGTGCTTAGACTAATTTTTTCTTTAGAGTGTCGAAGGATGCATCACATTATTCAGTCCATTCAAACTCTTGATCTTCTTTTAATAGTTCTTCTAA
Source organism: Pseudotsuga menziesii (assembly GCA_001517045.1). Lineage (NCBI taxonomy): Eukaryota > Viridiplantae > Streptophyta > Pinopsida > Pinales > Pinaceae > Pseudotsuga > Pseudotsuga menziesii. The sequence goes on along the minus strand of LPNX010317169.1, from coordinate 399,826 downwards.
AGGGTATGCCATATATGAGTAATGACGAATGAATTTCCTATAATAGATCGTATGCCCTAATAACACTCTAACTTTCTTTGGATTTACTAGAGGTTTTAAGTCGAGGATGATTTTTATTTTTGTGAAGTCAACTTTGATGTCTTCTTTGCATACAATATGTCCCAATAGAATTCCTATAGGGGTTAAAAAGATGCATTTTTTTATGTTGAGTGATAGCTAGATTTGTCGGCATCGTTCTAGAATTAGCATTAACCATTTGTAGTAGTCTTTCAACATGGAGTAAATCATCCAATTGTCAAAGAATACAACCGTTGTTTTATATATGTATTCCTGAAATGATTTGAATACTATTATTGAAAATACATCTGGTGCATTTTTAAGACCGAATGGCATAAATATGTAAGCGAATGAACCAAATTCACAGATGATTGTTGTCTTCTTCTAATCCTCCTTGGAAATCCGCACTTGATTGTATCCTAAAAATCCATCTGTAAATGAGTAGCACTCATGTCCTGCAAATTCATTTAGGATTTCATCTGCAACCAGAGTTGGAAATGGATCTGTTAAAGTGAATTTATTCAACTCCCAGAAATATACACAGATTCTCAGTTTTGTCGGGTCATTCTTTTTTGGTTGAACGACCATTGGGTTTTCCCATTCCGATTGGTCGATGGGGTAGATAATACCGGCTTCTAACATATTTTCGATCTCTTTTTGCAAAATATTTCCTTATATTTGTGGGCCAGTTTGTAAGGTATAATTTTTATAGTTCTTGCATCAGGTTTGATATCAATCTTCATTTCAACCATTTCCTGTACTAACCCTTTGAGGTATTTATAATATCAGGCAAGAACATCCTGAAATTCCTTTAATAGGTTGACTATTTACATCGTCTGTTCTTCGTTCCAATATTCACCAATTCTTGCCATTTTTTGTTTGTTATCAATAAATATGTCGACTTCTTTGGTTTTAACCTTTGCGTCCATCCATTCTAGCACCTTGATTTCATTAATTTGTCGACTTCCTTCCTTGAATTGTGAAAATGATGCTGGGAATTTCGCTGCTGTCATCCGGTTGGTATCTTCTTTTTCGGTTGATTCGACGTTAAATATTATTCTAATTGGTTTCACCATTTCTAGATGATCATATTTCCGCTAAAATATTTTTCCATTTGTATGATCATTTTCTAGTCGAATCCTTTTTGAATGTGGTATTTTATTCGACCAAATGTGATTACATGATGCTTTCAGTCGGTTATGAGTTTTTCTCGAACTATGATGAACAATCGGCTGTATTAATGCTTTTATTTGTTTTGTTGCTTTGACTAGTTTGTCATCTTCCAGTATGAATTTAAATTCCTTGGTAAATTTTTCTTTGAGTGCGTTCGATACAAACATTTTTCTCTGTGCTTCTTCCATCTTATACCACTTACTTGGTAAATCATCTAATGTTGATGAAAATAGGTGTGGCCATATTCACACATCTTTGTAACCAAGTCTTCTCCATTATTTTTCACATATACTTATGTGCTTTTCGGGATCTTGTCCTTGTGTGAAGACTGGTATTTGTGACTGTTTAGTTAGCTTCTTCCCTCTGAATCTTTCATCGAAGTATGTTGAATTTTTTGTCCACGTTTGTAGTCTTGATTGATGGGTATCACACCATCAAGCAACTTTACCTGTAAATGTTTCGACTAGGATTTGGAGTCGTTCGTATTCACCTATGTTTTTGGAAACTTGTTCTATATGAAGGACTAGTGACTCTCTCTCTTTATACTGAAGAGACTGTATGTTTTCTGTTTGGATTGGCGCTAAAGAAGGGTACTCCCTAATTTTTCTTTCAAATATTTTTGGTATGATGGACACAGAAAAACATTGTCGTGTCGGTTTTTTTAAGATGGCATGAATGGCCCAGCATCCTCTTGCTTTAGTTTCATATTTTTCCATCTCCTACTCGTATAATTTTGCATCTGAATTATAGCCAACTAAATCTTGGTTCCCTGAATGAAGTTCTCCATAAATATTTAGTTCGGTATAATCTTCATCATTCTGTATTTGATAAAGTTGTCAAACATCAACCTCTTTTTCTATGGGTTCGGTCCATGGTTCACCTTATGGAGGATGAATAGGAAAAAATACTTTCTTCCCATTCCCTTTAAGCTTTATCCTTTCTTTATATAATGAAATCAACGCCTTCATCTTCCAACCCCATGGTTGGCCCACCAAGGCTGGAAAGGAGTTGGATCCTTCCTTATGGTTTATGATTTCAAAGTCAACTTTTGTAGTAGTTCCTTTTATGTTCATGTCAACATTTCTCCATACCCCAATAGGTTCGATGAGTCCTTCGTATGCTAATTTTAGATATATGTCTGATTCTCTAATTTGAGGTCTACCTAGTTGTTCCCATGTATCTCTTTTCATAATATTGACTTGAGATTCTAAATCAAGAAAAACTTGTCAAATGTGGTATATTCTATTTCTAAGTCAACAAGTGGGTCAGCATCACTCTTATCTTTTTTATTTGACTACATATATTCTTAGTTTGTTTATCTATGCCATATTTGTTCTTAATATTGTATAACAGATCAATAAATTGTGCTATTGAGTTATCATTATGTATTAAGTTAAGTACTTCTTGAGATATATTATGTCGACTATCATCGATTGCTTCTTGTGTAACAAATTCTTGAAACATATTTGATGCATCATTATATAATTTCTTTTTCTTTATAGGATTAGGGTAGTCATATTTTATTTTTATCCTACTAATTCTTGGATTATCATTGCACAGTTTTTGTTCCTTATCTAATGACTATTTGCAATTATTTGTACAAATTACATCACACTTTTTAACACATGACAAGAAATTAGCATTCTTCTTTTTATTGATTTTATAGAGCATGGTGGGACAATCCTCTAAAGAGTGATCACCAACACCACAACTAGTACAAAATTTTAGATCAATCTGATCTTTGTATGGACGGTTTGCATACCGGTGACCTTCGTTGTAGCACGTGAAGCATTGGATTGGTCGTCGTCGTCTATTATCCCGAAGAATTGACCTTGACCTCCATATCCTCCATGATGATTATTATCATGCCGATGCTTGTATCTCCAGCCTTCGTATCTTTGGTTTCTTTGCTCATTCTGTTCATTATTATTATTGTTTTGTGCAATAACATTTGTTTGATAAACTATGTGATAGTTATGTGGGTTCTTTAGGTTCAAGTGACAGTTGGTTGTTGCATGAATTTTAACTTCGTAAATTGCACACCAGGAATTTTTTTTCATTTTTCATGTTGAACATACAATATTTTGTCGCATGTAGCCCATGTTCCTGGTAGATATCACAAAAGCATTGTGTTTAAATAAAGTCCACATATTTTTGGATAATATCTTATCGACAATTTTCTTTAGCATGCTCGATAGTCAATCATTTGGTACACCAGATGTCTTGTTTTTTAAGGTTAAGTTCCTGTAATGATTTTTGCATTATTTCTAACTATTCTTCAATATGGTTGTCCACATGGTGCATTGGGTAGTCTTCGTGCATATCAACTTGCGATGCCTTTATAAGTGGATCTGTGTATGTTTTGAATGTGTCCATACTAATATGCCTCCAGATATTCTATGAAAACCTTGCAAGAAACCATTGGATTATAAATTGTTCATCAATGTTATAATCCAGCTAGCTGAGTAGGTCCTTCATCCTTTTATCGTATTCCCGAATAGTCTCTGTGGGTTTCTGAACTGTCGTTTTTAACTTTTTTGCCGTGAGATGCTCCGCATCTGGGATTTTGAAGAATGAAATAAATTGTTTCTTAATTTCTCGCTTAGTTGCATTGGGCATTTTCTCAGTGTATGTCATGTACCAAGTCATTTCTCACTTTCACAAAGCACCGACGAACTGTGCCATTTATCTATCTTCATTTGTTACTGTGTTTGCTTCCCATGTCGATTCACAGATGAACCAATGTCGTATGGGTTCCTCATAGCCCTTATAGAGGGGGATGTGTGCAGCATCATACCCCATGTCATCGGCATCGGTGTCTTCTTCAGGTGGTAGTGGTGGGGGTGGTGGGGGTAGTGAGATACTCTCTGTAACCTTGTGTTTCTCACATCTTTTTTTGACGAAACTTTTGTTTCCGTCAGAAGTTTTGTTTGTTGGTTCGTCTTCAAAAAGTTTTCGGTCTATTTCAACTCCTTCTGTAGATATCCAAGCAAATTTTTGTAACTCGAATATTCTTCCTTACAAATCTGACTGCTCTGTGTTCTCTAAATTTTTGTTTGGATGGGGGGGTTCTCCTTCATGTCTTGGGTAGAGTAGGTGGATACTTCAGTTATATGGGTACGATTCGAATGTGACCCATACATCAAATGTCAACATAATTTCCTTTGTTTTCTAGTAGAATCCATACACCGAACTCGCTATCTCGTAGCCTTAGGTATTCTTCGATAATGGTTTGCACTCAGGCACTCAGGTTCGAATTTATTGGAGATAAATATCTTATGTCTTGGGTTATCTCAATATGGAGAGCTTCACGCTGCTCTATCCACAAATATCGCTCCATCAGTGACACTTCTTCATCTACACCCTCTTCATGTCGATCATGACCCGACTCTGGCGGATTTTCTTCATGTTCTGTCACTCGGATAGTCATTCTTCTTTGGAGCATGACGACCTGCCATCTAAGATCCTCCCTTTACTTATGCCTCTTATCTCTTTCTATTTTGTTTAAATCCAAAGTGATTTTGTGAGTCACTATCCAAATTATTTCTTTCTTGGCCAGACTTTGCATTGCAGGTGGTTGCTTTCACAGTTAACTAGAATCCTTCTACTCTACCCCAACACATGACCATCTACCCCCCCATAGCCTACCCGATGCTTTATTAAGACCATTTGTTTCTATCTACTTGTTCAAAAAGTATCCTCACTCTCTTTCTACAACAAAATTCTCCCACGCTTTTTGCTTTTCCGCCCAGTTGGTGTTCGATGGTGGTTCGATTAATGATGGATGAGGCTTAACAATGTGGCCTTCTCCCCTGTCGATTCAGAACTTAAACAAAATATTCGATAGTGAGAAATGAAACTGTTAAGTGAATTTGTTCTATAACCTCTCTTCGATACTCTCAACAGAGACTCTCTCTTCCACGACATTTTCTTCACAAAACTTGTTTGCAGTTTTTTCAAACCACTCCGACAGATTTGTTCATCCACCTCTCGTCAGCCTCTGGAGTAACTCTTTATCTTTAGTGTCTACCATATTTTTCATCCAGTAACTTCTTCAGAGAATGAGTTATAGATTCTAAAAACTTCTCATGTGTCTTAGAGAAAAAATTCTCCTTAGCTTGGGCAATAGTCAGTCTGCTTCTCCGAGCATAATTATGCAAGTAGTTCACGATTTTATGCTCCCACCAATCCTTAATCTCTTGTTCTGAGATCATCTTCTCATGGTCATTTCATCTGTATATGTACTACTAGAAACAGAACCAATTTTGTAATCACTTAGATTGCAAGGTTACCAATAATACACATAAAGAATCATATAATCATAACAGAGACAAGAGATAAGAGACAAGAATAGGGGGTAGAATACAACTTATATTACTCAATAACACATGTGGGTTCATACAATAAACCAAACCAACTTCATATTTGGCTCAACAACCTATTTATACATTTACAAAATAGTTATGGTAACTACTTGTCAGTTCACTCAACCGATTTGACCGATGAGGCCGACCTAATCTACAATTAGTCGACTAACTAGTCTAGTTGGCTAACCGACTAGATCCTCCAACAATTCACATATATGTATTCATATTTGTATGTAAATTGTATGATTTGATATTCGTGAACATATTCCTATAATTTCATATTGCATATTCATATATTCAATTTCATAGCGTTCTAGTTCATAATTTTTATATATATACATGTTAAATTGTTTAGAATTTAATTATCTTTTTTGTAATTGTAATTTTGTAATTAATTCATAAACTTATATACATTGTATGTGCATGTATGAATTCATATATATTTATTCATAATTGTATGTAAATTGTATAATTTCATATTGCATACTTATATATTCAATTTCATAGTGTTTTAGTTCATAATTTTTATATATATACATGTTAAATTATTTAGAATTTAATTATAATTTTGTAATTGTAATTTTGTAATTAATTAATAAACTTATATACATTGTATGTGCATGTATGAATTCATATATATGTGTTCATAATTGTATGTAAATTGTATAATTTTATATTGGATATTTATATATTCAATTTCATAGTGCTCTAGTTCATCATTTTTATATATATACATGTTAAATTGTTTAGAATTTAATTATAATTTTGTAATTAATTCATAAACTTATATACATTGTATGTGCATGTATATATACAACCTTTTAAAACCACTTATGTACATGTGAATTAATGGTATCTGTTGTGAAATAATTGAAAAAAATGCTTAACCACTACACTAAATTACATATATACAAAATAAGTGTATTATACTATGAGTAGTTCTAGTTGTCCAATGAAATTAGAGAATGGTTGATGAATATATATATTTATAGTGCATAATATTCTAGCATAATATCTAGTTCTAAATGAATATGCATATATCCATTAGCCTCACATAACCTTCCATACAAATGAATTTTATAATTTGATAATATAGCCTCAGATATATATAACTTTTATGTTAAAAATTACAAATATTGTTCTCAATGGGAGTTGATTGCACCATCATAGGTTGACTTGCATCTTCTCCTCTTAACATTGCACTCATTTTATTCATCTTTTGTATATCCTTATCTCTCCTTTCATCGATTTTAATATGATTTTAATTTCATATTCATATATGAACATTTTCATAGTGTTAAAATTACAATTACATTACATTATGATAATCATGATAATTACATTACAATTACATTTACAATCAAATTACAATTACAATTACAATTACCTCACTTTACAATAATGTACAAATGACTAGGAATCATATGGATTTAAGCATTGATGACAATGATGATCTCAAAGAAAATAAAAAATTACAATTACAATCACAATTACAATTACAATCACATCACAATCACATTACAATTACAATCACATTAACATGCATAAGCACTAGCCTTACATCAATGGGCTCAAAAAACCCAAAAAAGGGCTAAAACCCATAAATAGGACCCCCTATTACTTTTTTTTGGATGGAATGTTTCATACACAGTGCACACACCCACACCATTAAAACAACACGCTCAGTTCATGACCCTGAGCAAAACCTTAAAAGTAACCTAATTTTCTTAATAACATTTGGTTTGGGACATAAGTCTCATCCGCAACAATTGTGGGAAGTTCTTGGGATTTGCCCTAAAACTCATTATGAGGAGTACCATAGGAACCCCGAAGTAGATGGCCATTGAGAAAACCTGCCAAGAAAAAATGGAAATTACCCCTACCGGATTGACTATATTCCCACCTATGAGGAAAATCAAAGAGCTGTCATTTGTTCCTGAGCGATTAGCAGTTTTACCTGTGATGTGAAGTGAGGGGTACTGCCCCAATACTCAAGCCTAAGATAGCCTTGGTAGTTGACTGACTACCTTTGAACCATTAGGAAGCTGATTTAAACCGGGGTCCATATTCATCTCCATTTACTACTACAACCATCATTGCTCAACCATGTTCTTCCTCTCACCTTAGGGAGCGATCCCCTCAGTTTGGTTCTTTGGACCATCACTGTCAAAGCCCTTGTTGACAACACTCCTCACCTTCAGAGGAACACACAGCCTCTAACTTTGATTTGGATCCCTACCAATCCGAACATAATATGTTCACTGCTCCGTCTAGCCACATGGATACCATACATCTGGATCCCTTCCAAAGAGGGGTAGTTTGCGGTGGACCTATGTCATTGCCACCCAATTCATCACGTCAAGAATTCATTAGCCTTGAATATGAGATGTAAGAGATCATTGTAAAGATATGAAAATCAATACATTTAGTGAATATTCAAGCTTGTATAAATATTTTCTATTTTTTTAACAAACAATGACAATATGATAAGTAAAATAAATTGTTATTCTTGAGCTTGTATTTATTTGTATTTATTCTTGAGCTTGTATTTATTTTTGAGCTTGTATTTATTTATTGCTATATCCTAGCCAACCATCACAAGATCGTGCACCCTCTGATTTCTCAAGAGTAATTGGGAGATTCAATGACGTTGAAATGGTTGCTAATTGTTTAAGAGGGTTGGATGATGCCACTCAAGAAGAGTTCAGGAACCCGACCCCTGATTGATAAATCAGATAGCATGTTAGTAACATAATCAATTTTTACTTTGATAAAAAATCAATGATTACACAAGCTCAAATCCTACATGGCCTGATAAAACACAAAAAATTGAAGCATGCCACAAAGTTGTTGGGTTTTAAGGATGTTAAAAATAAAAATGCATGTGAGAATGTAACATAAAATGTAACAACTGCACTATCTGCATTTGGAAAGTCAAGAAAAACTGATATTAGTTTTTCTCGTAGGGAAATTACAACTGCTATTTTGGCATGAAGCACCTCAATAAATCGAATGGTCGCAACAATGTCAAAGCTGCTCCATGTTTCAAGAAAAAAACTACACAAATACACTAAATTATGTGTAAAGATAGATGAAAATGATGAAGCTACTTGTTGGGATACTATATGCAGAGAAGCATATAAAGATAGGATGGAAGAGGACATGAGAGAGAAGCTGATAGAGTATTGGGACAACCATTCTCGTGCTATACCAGATCAAAAACATGTCCCGTGACAATGTTCTAGCAGAGGCATTTATAAATAGCATAGCAAGCATGTTATGGAGATGACATGAGTTGCTTTGCTTGAGGAATTCAAAGAATCAAATCCTGGTGTCTAGATCTCATTTACCATGTTCTGTAAGTTGAAACCATGGTATATTAGGCTGAATTCAATTCAAGACACTTGTTTTTGTTGATGCCATGTTTAATTCTAGTTATACTATGACACATTGTGGATTTTTGCAAAAAAAATTGGGATCGTGAACCCACTCCTCACATAGTACGGGATTTTATTTCTATGATACTATGCAATAGGAATCCTGAAAATGTGTTTTTCATTAAAAGGTATGTAGATGGGAGAAGATTCCATGAATGTGGTGATTTCGAATTGTTCCATAGGAAGTTTCCTATCGATCCAACACACCTTGGATTGTCTGATATCACAATTAAGTGGAAAAGATATGAGTATGTCTCCATGAATCCATCATCGTCTTCACATGTTCCATCTAAGAGGATCGACTTGCTCAAGGATGATATTCCTATTTCAGAATTCATGGATAAGTTTCAAAGTCAAATTTACAAATACATTAAACACTCCGATAGGTCTAGGTAGCAAGCTTTAGAATTTAAGCATTCTCATTAGATTTTTAAGCCAGGCACAATCCTGTCAGTGGTAAACTTTGCTAAGAATTACACATTTGATCCTAAGAGAGATATACAAAGTGAGTATTATCACTCCAACCAAGTTTCCATCTTCATACATGTATTGTATATACATGCTCAGGCGAGCATTGATGGTAGGGATAACACTCCTCAGTCACGCGATGTGATCAAGGAATACCATTTTTATGTTGGTGATGATCGTGAGAACGACACGTTGTTTTTTCAACACTGATTTGGGTTGGGTTATGATTCATTCAAAAATAATACGGTATCATTTACAAAACATTGGATTTGGTCAGATGGGTTTGCGAGGAAGTTCAAATCGACATGCTTTATTGGTTGAGACATCTTCACAAAGAGATAGGAATTCGACACACCTGGAGATTTTTTGAAATGGGGCACAAAAAGGTTGAACATGATGGCATAGGTGCATGTGTGAAACGAGCACTTCGGAGGTACCAAATGAGTCATAGTGCATCACTATTCAAGTGGGAAACAAAAGTATTTGATTGGTGCACACAAAAATTTGGGTCACCAAGGTCATGAGCAAGCAAGGCCGGTGCGCAGGTAGGAACAATATGTATATATATATTTCAAAAAACAACAACTTAATTGGAATTTAATAAATATATTTGTATTATATATATATATATATATATATATATATAGAGAGAGAGAGAGAGAGAGAGAGAGAGAGAGAGATGATGATGTTTTTTATTTGATGCAGGTTTTTTTTGGATGTTTCCCTTGGCGATGTGAATAGATCCATGCCATCGTAATGTGATACCATACCTGGTACAATAGAACTACATTCATATCATGGTAACGACATGGGTGACATATTTTCCATTGAAACGAGGAAGTATGTGTGTTTCGGTGAGTTCTGCATTGACGCCAATGGACTAGGTGTTGATCATTGCATGAACGATGCATATGTAAAACAATGGAAATATGTCCCTCTTAGTCCAAAGGGGCCACATCCAATTTCGACATGGAAAGAGATGCACACTGACAAGGCAGTGGTTTCACTAGATCATGATCGAGTTTCTGATTTGGTTAAGCATGATACATGATAGTTGATTGAATGTTTAAACTTCTAGTATTGTACACATGCATATATATATATATATTTAATATTTGTTTAATATTTGAAAATATTGATGAAAGTGATGTATTTGTTGTAATTTCACCACCGGGAAATGACGAGCATGTGGCATACTTTTTGATGTAGTTTACACAAATCAAAAGCAGGTTGGTGCAGACCTATGTCAATGGAGAGTTCACGTACCAGGTTGGTGACCTAGTTGCGATGGGTCACTTGTTTGAAAACATGAGAAGACAAAGTGATTATATTATATATAAAGGTTTCATGCCTGAATATATATCTTGTCAGTACAGTCATTTGGTGGTGGCAGCTCGGATACATCTCATTGAAATGAAGGTGAAGAGGGGTGAACCAAAGAGATGGAAGATTTCAGTAGCTAACCATGATCGTATTATGGAGACGTGCATTCCTATAACCCATTGGTCGTATGAATGAAAGTTATATGTATATCACACTCTATTTGTGCAAAGTTTTAAATTACATGTTACATTGTAGACAAGTTGTAAATTGTAAACTTGAAAATTGTTAGTGATATGCAATAAAAAGAACAACACATACATTTATTGCATCTTCATTAAATCTACCATTTGCAATTGATATTAATTGTAAGTTTCGTTTAATTGACAATTTTGCAAACTTGTAATTTTTTTTACAAATGAAACCAAATTTAAAATTGCAATTGTAAACTTGTAAATTGCAACTGATATTAATTGTAAGTTTCGTTTGATTGACAATTTTGCAAACTTGTAAATTTTTTTACAAATGAAACCAAATTTAAAACTGTAGTTGTAAGTTTTTTTGTAAATGAAATCAAATTTTACATTGTAGTTGTAATTTTCACCTAGTAGTCTTACATTGTAAAGTTGTAAATTTTGTAACAACTTAATTGTAAGTTATGTTAAAAATTGTAAGTTGTGTTCGATTGACAATTTTGCAAACATGTTAACATTGTAAATTTTGTATACTTGTAATTTATTAAATTGCAAAATTGTACGATTTTGTAAGATNTACATACATACATACATACATACATACATACATACATATATATATATATATATATATATATATATAATCATAAAGTAAAAAATAATAAACTCCATAAATAACACAGTCTACAAATCACTAATACGCCATTGATTGAGAGACTGACCATGATGGCCACTACCATCAACTGTACTATGCCCCTTTCCTTCCTCATGCATATCACAAAGAAAATTTCCTAGGTTTGAGAACTGCAGAAGTTAAAACCGTGAACTCTGCAAGTCAGTTACATACCACATATTTAAATTGCATGTACAATGTGACAAAAAATTAAATATATATGAAACACAGATCTATGAACTCACCTCGCTCGAGCCGAGTGTCAGTTTTGGGAGGCTGGGTATCTACCGAGAGGAGCCTTCATCAGGACCCAACTGATGAGTGACAACCCACTCATCCATAAACATCACGACAGATTCAACGCCCTCATCTGCAACTTCCTGTGTCTATGTCTATGTCTATTTCCATGACATGAAAATATTGATATTAATGAATTTCAATTTGAACTTGAGAATTACAATTTGAACATGTAAATTATAATCTAAACATAAATATGCAAACAATTCGAACATAAATGACTAGTAGCTAGTCGACTGGTGTGTCATGAGTAGGACTCGAAAGGGGCTGTGTAGAGTCCTATGCAATTCCCTTGCCTCTATCCTATACAATATGAACAAGATAAATGATGAAAGTTAGAAAAAACCAAAGTATTATGTGTTTAATAATTTATTCATTTAGAAATTGAAATTTAGGATGACAATTAACACATACCTCATCGACACAGGCGGACAGAACTGCAACACGACCTCAAACAGATGCATCACTACCAAAAAGGACCTCAATGAAACTGGGCTCCTGCATGGAGGTCTAACACAAAGAAAAGTATTAGTTAAAAATGATTCATTTGAGGATACATTACAATCAAGACAGTCAAATGATGACAATAAAGATATACATGTCCCATCTGTCGAGGCCTGCATCTATAATGCAGTCAATAATATGCATCGTGGGACATGATAGCATACTATACCAAAGTGTTGTGATAAAAAATTTGGAGAATATCATCGACAACACACAATAACTTTGGCTCTGTAGGTGCAGTGGGTGCTCTGCATCTCTCTGCCTACACAACCATCATGGTACCATGGATTTTCATGTGTGTTGCCTCTGCTAATGCACTCTTCTCATCAATTGCTAGTTGAGATTACTCCAATACATCATATGTACTAAGCATGGTCCTGCTAGGGAGACCTACCAAAGGCTCTGGCTCTGGTTGAGCTCCAGGGTCTCTCCTAGCCCCAGGACGTTCATGACTGCATCCCCCACTAGCACCATAGAAGCTTGAGGGTGTGCTAGTGTAATATGGGTGCATCCTAGGACAAACTCTCAATATATATGTTTTGCAAAGTATAGTGGGACCTAGTCATGGTGGGGAAACATTCCCCATGTTCCAATAAACATGTCATATACATAAGGTGCTACAACCTCTAGCTTAAACTCCTTGAGTCTAAGCGGTTGACCAGCACCGCAGTTAGGAGGGATATCATATATTGTTCCCTTCACATCATAGACAACTGTTACATCTTTCACTGTAGCCCAATTATCATGACCCATCATTGTGACCCTTCTTCTCTGAAATGTAGTGGCCCAAAGAGAACTCAATGGTCCGATGGACATGTAGACTTTCAGTAGATTGTCTACTGCCGCTAACATCATCCACATCGAACATGATGTGGGAGAGTTCTCTGAAATGGAGTAGACATTAATCCAGAAATAGTCACGCTGATTGGTAATGTCTTACAACATGATACGTGTGATCTCATCCTCCCATGGTGCTTCCTCGGGAGGGTCGGGGCCTTGTTGTGCATCCGCGACACATGGAAATTAGATGAAAACATAAATGTCAGTCAAAATACATACATCAACTATAGGTGAATTTGAAATCAATATAAATTAAAGGTATTGATAACTAGAATAAAAATATATATGCATTTAATGTACATGTCTCATGGGGAACCTCCCCACCAACACCAGTAGTACCCTCCTTGCCACTCACATGCATAAAATGGCTTCCAGAGTGGTTGTTTCTCGACTCCCTAGCAGGAGCGTGTGTTAGCGTAGGACACCTAGTTGAACCTATGAAAATAGAGACATACAAGTTTTTTATTAAACATACACATTTGAAACAATTTAATTTTATGTAACTAACAACAAAGAGTACATCATGCGCAATTTTATACTTACAAGTCCTTCGCTGACCTCCAGGGTGAGGAATGGCTGCAGATCCGCCAGTGCTCTGCCTTCAGTGAACCGAAGAACCCCACTGTGGAGATGCATCTACATGAATAAGGAATACTAATTTCATCCATCATACAATATAAGATAAATGATAAATATTTCAATAGTAAAGATGTATATTTGAGATGATTAATATATCATCACATGGTGCACATTAATAATGGGAGAAGCAACATGAGTGTCTGCACAATTGATAAGGAAAATACACATGCAAAGCTTTTTTTCATAGATAGTTGAGCTTTATCATTCATGTCATGTGTGTGAATACAAAAGTGTTCTTGGGACTCATGGTTTTCGCTTAGTTTGAAGCTATAACTTTTCGTCCCAATCCAGTAACAGTCTCTAACTTTTCATTTCAATTTTTTTTAAACTTTACTTATACACATAATTTATGTCGAAATCATTTTTTTCCACTAGGTACAAGTCAACCATTTCATCAAGGATATTCTGAAAAGATACAACAATATGTTCAACATGTCTAACTATCTTTATTTGTTTCCACTAGGTACAAGTCAGTCATTCCATGTGCTTCAGTCTTGTTTCGACATACATAGGAAATGTTGGTTGCTTCTGGATTGTTGTTGGTGGAATGTATGTTTGTTAAAAGAGGCTAGATATTATATGATATTGTCCTAAGTAACTTTGATTCACACTTGAATAACAATTTTCACATTTTATTTATTTTTTGCTTTTATTTTTATTTTTTCTGTTGAAAAACAAGAAAAGCCACAATACTTAGATTTGAGTTTCCTAAATGTAATGAACCCTAAAAATCGTAAAAATAAAATATATATATTTTACCACATGTAATACTTGAATTTAATAGATAAAAATTGTTGTTCAACCTTCTCTTTAGCATGCACCTCTGTTATCATGCATTTCAGTTATCTTTTAGCTTACTAAACTGAAGTTCTGTCCTTATGACAAAAAAAACCTTCTATATCTATCTTGTTGTCGTAAAACAGTTAGTACTATTGTTTGTTTGATTTTTAAACGGATCTGCGCAAGAAAATATCATGGTATTACTTAGTCATACATGACTAATGCATGAATGTTTTTTCCTTATGATATGCAGGAATTAGATATCTCGACCATACCCTTTGATCCCAACTCAAACCTAAGAAGTGCGACAAAAAGAACCTAAGGTTGGATTTATATCCAAAATCTACTCCTTAGAGATCCATACTAAGATATTTATTCTTTTTTTATTTAACATAAACTCCAACTTATGATGCTAAGGGTCCACCCTCTTCTTAAAATTTTGTTGTAGGTATACCTTTTGAAAAAGGATATAAACTATACAAAACTTTACCTAACTCCAAAGTGGTAAGCATGGTATTATTTCAGTTCAGTTTGAAATGATATTCATCTGTCACTTAAATACAAAATCTAATGTAAGGACGAGATAGGATTTTATGCCTTACGATTTCCCAAAACTCTCCAACTATCGGCCATGTCTGGGTGGTAAAACCCTAAGGGTTTTAATGCATTTTGACATTCGTGCCAACACCATTGATCGTTTGGTCGTATGGCACTCCTCTCTTGTTTTATCGACCTTCGACTCTTGGGTGCTATGGATCTACAAATACATTTTCTCAAACAATCAAAAGAAAGATGGGTCCTTAAACTTTGACTAAGAAAAACTACCAAAACTCAGCTTGCTTATAGAAGAGGTTCATTATTTTTTGCTTTGCAATAACTAAATAATTCCGGTTTTAGACTCACTACTTGGTAAATCTTCCTACGCAGATGCTAGTGACAGCTATAATTTTGTTTACAATGATTTCCATCCTTTTAAATTCCAGTATTAACGTTTCTCCTGGTTAATGCAATGTCGTAGGCACGGCCTTGGACAAAAGTGGAGAGCCAGACCAACGACAAAGTCCTTCTTTAACTTGTAATGTCTTGGTTACTTCATTGTGTGGGTCTAGTTTTTGTCGTGCTTTTGCGTGAAAGATTTTTCCTTCGCTCTGAATTCGATATGGAAGAATCCTGGGTTTTTTTTGTATTTTCCACAATCATTAGTTTGTAAAAACTTGTTTTTCTATAGTGAGACACGTAAGGGTTTGGTTTAATTATCCAAGGTTATGTTGTTCCTTTTTTCATCGTATACAAAAATGTTTGAGCTGTAAGAGATGCGACTGTGGAGTATGATCATTTTCTATTGAACGATAAGGGATTTAAAAATTCTTTCATTTCGATTTTGGAATGCATTTATAAAATTTATAGACTTCAAACAAATCTGACCCATGAGGGTTTTTAATGTTTTAATTTTAAAAATCAGTGTTGTAATGAGAACTGGGCTGTGAGCCTTCATCTTGCTTAAATTGTAAATGGGCATAGAATCCTCTCTATAAAACCTGGTTTGATATATTTATATATAAAAACTGTCAAGCTTAGATGGAAGATGTTTTCTAAGGCTACACTGTAAATCGTTCCTTACAGCACATAATACTATGGTCGTGGATGCTATTGATTTTATTTGTTTTTTATATAATTTTATTGTTCCTCTATTTTGATAAATAAACTAAACGACAGTAATTGGAGTTCACTTCCCTAAACCACTCGATGAAAAAGATAATTCTATGACAGAGGAAGCTCTAGTTTTGATCTCGGTTATAGTTTCAATAATTATTTGGATTTTGCAGTCACAAGGTGTTTGTAAGAGATTTACTAATTATTTGTCTTCAAACTGTAAAAGAGAGCCCGTGAAACTGCTACCCTTCCAAAATTAGGTTTATAACCAAGAGTCGTAAGGCCCTGAGTAGTTATTCCCCTCAAACTTACTTTAATGGAAAGATTTAGCTTCTGTATAAACATAAATGAGATATAAATGATACTTAGTGTTAACTTTTTCTATGATTCTATTTGATTAAAGTTTATTAAGGGAATCGATACTTGTTTGGATTAATAGTATACTATTCCTTAGTAAAAGAATTATTTTACAGGATCATTATTCTATATTGACCACGACTGTGTAATGAATTTGGTTTACAGTCATAGGGTTATTTAAAATTGTAAAGCCTATTTTTGAATATTGAATTTTATTTCAAGTAATTTACTTTTCTTTAAGTCAAGAGACTAGCTAAGATTATTATTCTGTAGATAACAACACCAGTTAAAAAACTTCGGAATCCTAGATACAGTGCTATGATTTGTCAATAACTTTGAACTCATGTTAAATAAATAATTTAACAGCTAAGAACTACGTTTAAGGTTCCCTTGTGAAACTACTGATTCTCTTTGTTTATTTTTTAAATTTATCTTAATTCTTAATTTTATTTAAAAGAGGTGTTCTAGAGGGATAGAGGGATATGTTATAATCAGAGTATTAATGAGGAACTCAGATCTATGCTTTAATTCGGTTTCGAACTCAATATGTTGAACATATAACTATGTATAAGAGTAGATGCTTTGTATTTAAATTTTGTATCTAGACTTGTTCTCTAAATTTTAGGATTGGCTTATTAGTTGTACTTACCTATCCTTGGAAAATTAGATCTGTAGCTTGTATTGTAACTATTTACCAGGCATTCTAACAAATAAAATAAATGATATACATAATATAATTATATAACGTTTTTATGTTATGAATCTACACAAATATTCATTCATTCGGATACTATTATTCCACATAATCTTATTCCACATAATCTCGTATCTTTTTGTACTAGAGTACATCACATCAGTGAGAGAAAAAATACAGGATAAAATTTCAATTTATTTTTTTTCTAATCAGTTTCTATGCAGCTACATCATCAAAAATATGTTGAATAACATATAAATATGAATATAATTGAAAATAATTTCAGCCTATTTACACAGAAATAAATAACAATTTACAGATATAGAATTGGAACCTGGAAGTATTGCAGAAAAATGAGACTAACACCCAAGGGAAATCGTTCCACACAACCTTTTCTTGAAGCAGCCAAATCACTTTCTTAGGACCCCTGAGCTTTCTCACTGTACCACTAGGATGGAGATCTCTGTTACACCGTAGACTTCTGCAACTCAGCACTCAACAACAAACTTCACTCAGCAAATCACTTTAGTTATCCCCTCATCAAATTATTTGTGTGCCTGAATTTTTAGTTTGAAGCAATCACAAAGTTCATTCTCTCAGAAATCAAAATGAGTGATGAGCCTCATATTCAATTTGATGGTTTATATAATATTGTCTAGGTATTAGGGTCAGTTTTCGAATTTAATGAGCCACCCATCTTAGTTCTCCCTCTCAGGGAACATGACCACTTTTTTAGGGATTATGCTCTTGCAACAGCTAGAAAGTGAATGCCAATGCTGCCACTTATCAACCAGCCTTCTACAATTGCTCATTCCTCCTAGTGGGCAGTGAGCAATCATTTAACGGTCTCAGTGAGCACTCATTTAATAATTCTTTAATTACAATCATCCTTGGCCCTCTTGGTCATAAAATTTACAATAAAAATTAACATAATTTTTTTGCTGAAATAAATAATAAATATTTATTTTTTCAGTTTTGGGTATGTTACAAACACCCCCCTTAAGCTAAACATCGTCCTTGATGTTGCTTAAGTTATTTTGGGTCTTCTTTGAACAGATTTGGATATGCCACCCGTATATCGCTCTCCAGTTCCCAAGTTGCTTCATCTAGACTGAGGTGTTTCCACTACACATTTACCTATCTAATGGTGCGATTCCAGAGAAAAATTCTCCTCCTATTGAGAATACAATCCAGTTCCACCGAAAATCTCCTTCTGGTTCTACCTAAATCAAATTCCAGTCAATCACATGAGTAGCATCATGTATATATTTTTTCAAAATAGAAATGTGAAAAACATTGTGTATCCTAAGATTAGGTGGCAAAGCTAGTTGATAAGCCACTGGACCCACTATTGCCAATATCTCGAATGGTCTGCAATACCTAGGTGCTAATTTAGCACAACTCCCTAATTTAAAGGAGTTTTTTATTGGTTTCACCTTAACAAACACATGCTCATTGACTTGGAATTCCTTCGGAGTTATTTTAAGATCGGCATGACTCTTTTCTCTGCCTTGAGCAGTTTTCAAGTTGCCTTGTACCTGTTTCATTGTTAGTTCCAATGCTTTTAACATGTCAGTTCCTAACATCAATCGATCTAGTCGATTACTCCATGTAATAGGAGTGTTACACTTTATACCATATAATATTTCAAAAGGACTAAGCTTTGTTGAGGCCTGATAATAGTTATTGTAAGAAAATTCAACTAAATGCAAATATTCTTCCCACTTATTCGGATAATCACTAACATACATTCGCAGCATATCCTCTAGTACCTAGTTAACTATTTTTTTCTTTCCATCTGTTTGCGGATGATAAGAAGTACTAAAATTAGATTTAGTGTTTAATTCATTAAAAAAAATTCAAAAATTACGAGTAAATTTAGGATCTTGGTCAGAAATAATTACCTTTGGTATTCCATGCAAACAAAAGATTTCTTTCATAAAAATATCAGTAATATTTGGAGTTGTATGAGTTGTTTTAACATGAATAAAGTGTGATGCTTTACTTAACTTATCTACATCCACCATTATGGAATCATTTTGTTTATGGTGTTTAGGTAAACTAGTTAAAAAGTCAAGACTGATGACTTCCCATTTCCAGATTGGGATTGGTAATGGCTGTAGTAGGCCTGGTGGGTGTTGATGTTCAGCCTTAACATGCTGACACTCAATACACCTAGCTATAAATTCAACAACCTCATTCCTCATGTTAGGCCAAAAGTACTCTTTTCTTAACATAGTTATCATTTTCTGATACCCTGGATGTCTTGAATAAGGACTTTTCTGATTCTCATTCAGAATTAGCAGCTTAAATTCTGGTACATTTGGTACATAACGTCTATTTTTAAACCGTATTAGACCATTTTCATTAAAACTGCAATCTGTAATTATATTTTCAGATGTATTGTGAGGTATATTTTCTTTTAAATTCTGGTATTATGGGTCCCACTTTATACCTTCTTCTGATTTATCTTCCAAATCAGTTTTATAACTGCTAATGGTAGCCACAAAACTTGTTACAACATTTTTGCTCAAGGCATCAGCCATTTTTTTTTCTTTCCCTTTAATATTTTTCATCTCAAAATCATATTCGCTAAGGAAATCTAGCCATCTAGCTTGCCTTGCGTTTAGATTTTGATGATCAAACAGATACTTCAGAATTATGTTATCCAACATTAGCAGAAATATTTTACCTATTAAGTGATGACACCACATTTTTAAAGTGTGAATTATTGTAGGAAAATCTAAATCATAATTATCATAGTTCTTTTCATGAATTTTTAATTTTATTGATTCATATGCAATTGCATGACCTTCTTGTGTCAGCACCCCGCCCAAGCCTTCGTTGCATGCATCAGTGCATTCGATGAAGTCTTTGTTTGGGTCTGGTATTTTTAGGATGGGTGCAATAGTTAATAATGTTTTTATTTTATTAAAATTGTCTTTGCATTTTTTATCCCAAACAAGTTTATTACCATTTTTCTGCAATGAAGTTATAGGATTTTCAATCCTTGAAAATCCTTCAATAAGTTTTATGTACTAACCTGTTATCCCCATAAAGGATCGTACATCAGTTACACCCTTAGGAACAGGCCAATAAATTATAGCCTTTATTTTATCCGGGTCAACTGATATCCCTTCTTCAGATATGACATGTCCCAAATATTGTATTTTATCTTTATAAAAATCACATTTGCTGAACTTAGTATATAGTTGATGTTCTCTTAATACTTGCAAAATTATCTCTAGGTGTTCATCATGCTCTGCTTTTGTCTTAGAATAAATTAATATGTCCTATATAAAGACGACTACAAATTTATCTAGATACTTACTCAAAACATTTTTCATTAAGCACATAAAATTTGTCAGTGCATTGGTTAAATCGAAGGGCATAACCACTAATTCATAAAGCCTATATCTTGTCTGGAAAGCAGTTTTAAAGATGTCTTCATCCTTAATTATAACTTGGTGATAACCATACCTTAAGTCGATTTTAGAGAATATCATCGCTCCATGTATCTTATCAAATAGATCGCCAATGCGGGACAGAGGATATTTATTCTTAATCATCATTTTATTAAGTTGACGGTAGTCTATGCATAGACGTAGAGTACCGTCTTTCTTTTTAACAAAAAGGACCGGTGCTGCCCCAAGGAGATACACTTGGTCTTATGTAATGTTTGTCTATTAACTCTTGTAATTGCGATTTAAGTTCATTTAGCTCCAATATGTTCATTCGATAGGGATATTTTGAATTAGGTGTCGCTCCAGGTACTAATTCAATTGTAAATTCCAGATCTTGTTTAGGAGGCAACCTTGGAATTTCTTCTGAGAATACATCCATGAAATCTTGTAGGATCGAGATATCCTCGAATCCTGGTTTATTTTCTTTATTAAACTGTTCATTATTTAGGATGTGCACATCAAAGACTATACAGCCCTTCCTTACATCCTTTTTCATCTGTAAGAATGAGATTTGTCTGATAGATATCTTCCTAGGAATTCCTATAACAGTAATTCTTTCACCTTCCTTATTCAAACAAGTAAAAGTATTTTGAAAGCAGTTTAAAATTACTTAGTTTTTTTCAATCCAATCCATTCCTATGAGAATATTGTAAGATCCTAAAGATAACACATTTAGTTTGACCTGAGTTTCAAACTGATTCATCATAAAATTACAACTTTCAACATAGTTTACTACCTTCTGTTTAGTTCATGTGGATACCTGGACTGGCCATGATTTATCAAACATTTTTAAAGGTAATTTACACGTTTCCACTATGATAGGATATATACTGACTTATACTACCTCCTGGATCAATTAAGATGGAAACAAAGAAATTTTGGATCATACCTTGCACTTCTACCATAGAAGTCTAGTGATCCGCCTATCGGTTTTTTAGCGCTGCATTTATTCTGTGCATCTCGTTGGCCACATCCCCAACTGTTTCTTCTTCCTGTACAATGTGTATGTTGTTGATATTTCATTTCCGATTTGGACAGTATTTGGCATAGTGTGGTCCTTGGAATTCCCGTCATTTGACAGGTTCCCGTTGTTCAATATTTCTAACAAAATTGTTAGATAAATCCCTCCCCTTTGATGCTACAGTATTATGGGGTACTTTGTTCTTAAAATCAGTTTTCTGATAGTTGTTTTTGGAGAATTTATGTGACTTACTCCCAAAAATTTTGTTTGGCTTGAACCCTCTTCTCTTTTGATCAAAATGACTTGTATTTTTAGTCTTCCAATTGGGCATACTTTCTCTTTTCTTGCCTTGCTCATAACAGAATTCTTCCTTCCTCGTAGCTTCCTCCAAGGTTTTTGGAATGTCAAAATCAATCCTATCCTTGAAGCTAGCAGGTAAACACCTTAAAAACCATTGGATTTTTATCTTTTGATCTATTATGTATGCTACATATCTCATCAGACTTACGAACTTGCTGCTCAGTTCCTTCGTGGACATGGAACCTAGTTTTAATTCATAAAAGTCCTTGGCTCTATCCTCATAATACTGTTCAGACAGAACTTTCTCTTGAAGTACTTCCAAAAAAATATCCAAGTCAAGTACTTCTCTTTCATATTTTTTACCCTCTTTATATCTTGCCACCATATGTCGGCTTTTCCGGTCAAATTGTAAATGACCATTCTGAACTTTAATTGGTCAGAATATTTATAGATTTGGAAGTATTTCTTCATGCCTGAAATCCAAGCTTTATCTTCCTCTTCTTTCTCTTTCTTCTAGGTTTATACTCCTTTTTCCCATGTGTCTAGCCACCTTCACTGTTGTCAACGTATCTTTGTATTTCCCTATGTGACCTTGGTTTAATCTCTGAGAAAGTTTCACTATCAGAATACTTTTCCCTTTTTCCTTTATGTTTATAGATCATTGTTTCATAATCAGTTTCAATAGCACTTCTTTTATCTTTTTCCTGGTTATTCATTATGTCCAGTAGATATTAATTCAGCTCTAAAATTCTTTGGTTATCTTGTTTCATAGTTTCAATTTCATCCCTCAACTCTCTGATTGTTTGTAGTAATTCTGGATTATTCAAATCTACATAAATGTTGTCAGGGTTATTATGTTAAGCACCATTCTCAGCAGATGCTTCAACATTCCACATTTTCTGCAAAACAGGTTTTATATTTCTGTACAGAAATAAATACAAAAATAAAATTAGTATATTGTTTTTCCTTATAAGCGAGTGAGCCTTTCGGGCCTAGTGTTGGAACCTGGTTCTGATACCACATGTAATGAACCCTAAAAATCATAAAAATAAAAATAAAAAGTTCTTTTACTGCATGTAATACTTGAATTTACTAGATAAAAATTGTCACTCAACCTTATCTTTAGCATGCACCTCTCTTATCATGAATTTCGGTTATCATTTAGCTTATTAAACTGGAGTTTTGTCCTTATGACAATACTTGGTGACAAAAGAAAAACCCTTTATATCTATCTTGTTGTCATAAGACAGTTAGTACTGTTGTTTGTTTGATTTTTAAATGAAGCTGCGCAAGAAAAGATCATTGTCTTACTTAGTCATACATGACTAATGCATGTATGTTTTTTTCTTATGATATGTAGGCATTGGATATCTCGACCATACCCTTTGAACCCAACTCAAACCTAAGAAGTGCGACAAAATGAACCTAAGGTTGGAATCAGATCCCAAATCTACTCCTTAGAGATCCATACTAAGATATTTATTCTTTTTTTATTTAAATTCTAGTCCAAATTATGAAGCTAAGGGTCCACCCTCTTCTTAATATTTGGTTGCGGGTATAACTTTTGAAAAAAATATAAACTATACAAAACTTTACCTAAAGTTCCAAAGTGGCGACCATAGTATTATTACAGTTCAGTTTGAAATGATAATCATCTGTCACTTAAATGCAAAATCTAATGTAATGACAAGACTGGATTTTATGCCTTACTATTTCCCAAAACTCTCTAGTTGTCGACGAGGTATGGGTGGTAAAACCCTAAGGGTTTTAATGCACTTTGACATTCGTGCCAACACCATTGATAGTTTGGTTGTATGGAACTCCTCTTTTGTTTTATTGACCTTTGGCTCTTGGGTGCTACTAATATGAAAATACATTTCCTCAAACAATCAAATGAAAGATGGGTCCTTAAACTTTGACCAAGCAAAATTACCAAAACCCAGCTTGCTTACAGAGGAGGTTCACTATTTTCGCTCTGCAATAACTGAATATTTCTGGTTTCAGACTCACTGCTTGGTAAATCTTCCTACACAGATGCTAGTGACAGTTATAATTTTTTTTTACAATGATTTCCATCCTTTTAAATTCCAGTATTAACGTTTCCATTGGTTAATGAAATGTCGTAGGCATGACCTTGGACAGCAGTGGAGAGCCATACCAACGACGAAGTCCTTCCTTAACTTGTAAGATCTTGGTTACTTCATTGCGTGGCTCTGGTTTTTGTGGTGATTTTGCATGAAAGCATTTTCCTTCACTCTAAATTCGATATGGAATAATTCTAGGTTTTTTTTGTATTTTCTATAATCATTAGTTTGTAAAAACTTGTTTTTCTATAGTGAAACCCGTAAATGTTTGGTTTAGTTATCCAAGGTTATGTCGTTCCTTTTGTCGTCGTATACAAAAATGTCCAAGCTGTAAGAGATGTGACTATGGAGTCTTATCATTTTGTATTGAACGATAAGGGATTTAAAAATTATTTCATTTCGATTTTGGAATGCATTTATAAAATTAACAGACTTCAACGCATCTCACCCATGAGGATTTTGAATGTTTTAATTTTAAAAAGCAGTGCTGCAATGAGAAATGGGTCGTGAGCCTTCATCTTGCTTAAACTGTAAATGGGCGTAGAAGCCTCTCTATAAAACCTAGTTTGATATATTTATATATATAAACTGTCAAGCTTAGCTGGAAGATGTTTTTTGAGGCTACACTGTAAATCATTCCTTATAGCACACAATACTGTGGTCGTGGATGCTATTTATTTTATTTGTTTTCAATATAAGTTTATTGTTCCTCTATTTTGATAAATATTCTAAACGACAGTAATTGGAGTTCACTTTCGCTAAACCACTCGATGAAAAAGATAATTCTATGACAGAGGAAACTTTGGTTTTGATCTCGATTATAGTTGCAATAATTATTTGTCTTTTGCAGCTGCAAGTTGATTGTAAGAGATTTACTGATTATTTGTCTTAAAAATGTAAAAGAGAGCCCGTGAAACTGCTACCCTTCCAAAATTAGGTTTAGAACCAAGAGTCGGAAGGCCCTGAGTAGTTATTCCCCTCAAACTTAATTTAATGGAAATATTTAGCTTCTGTATAAACATAAATGGAAAGATTTAGCTTTTAAAAATAATAATTATGTAAATTAATTTATATACATTTTAAAAATATAATTATATTTTTTAATTAATTTGTAAATTTATAATTATATCATTAACTTTATATTTACAAATGAAAATTTAGACTCCTATTAATATAGTAGGTTAATTATTTCATTTCAATTTTTTAAATAAATCTAATTTCAATTTTTTTATGATTTAAAGTCATAAACTTATGTATTTAATTAATTCTTTCATCCATTTTTTTAAAATTAAATTACAATTCATTTTTCCTTAATGTATAAATTTATATATTTTATTAGTAATATTTTTTACTATTATTTTAAAATATTCTAAATTTATAATTTATAATTTTCAAAATGTTGAATATAAATCTATATATTTTTTCTAAAACCTATCAAAAATATAATTTTATCTTAAATTATGGATTTATATTAAATTGTTAATTTAATATTCTTTAAAAAAACATTAAATCATAAACTTCTAATAATTTTTTAATTTTATTTTTATTTTTTAATATAAAAAATACTTTTATTTTTTCATAATTTAAAATCAAGTCTTATATACTTCATTAATATTTCCATTTGATTTTCTTTGATAAATCCAAAATTATATAACTATATGTTTTATAAATTAAAATTCAAATTTACACACCTATTTATTTTTATTTTTCTTAAAAAAATAATTCACATTTTAATAATACTTTTGTTTGAGCTTAAAAAAACAAAAATACATAAGTACACATTTCAATAAACTAAAATCAAAATATGTCAACTAATATGTCAAAACATACATATAATATTTTATTATGAAAAAATTATTTATAAGAAATATAAATATGAATTAATATAATATTTTAATTATAATTATAATTTATTTTAATTAAATAGTGAATAGTTTATGTATATATATATATATGTATATATATATATATGTGTGTGTGTGTGTGTGTGTGTGTGTATATACATACATACATACATACATACATACATACATACATATATATATATATATATAATTGAATATATCTCAAAATATTTAGATTAAAATATATGGGCTGTTTAGATAAATGCTTTCGTTGGTTTAAGGTTCATGATTGTCTCGCGTCTAGGGTTTGGATCTTTTCCAATCCTTTGTGTATTCTCGTAGGATTGAAAAAAATTGGACAGCATTTCTGCTTGCTCGACACACATTTCAAAATTAAACTGACAACATAAACATTGCCAGTTAATAGAATTATTTATACAAACTCTAGATTTAAATTTTAAATTTAACAAATTTGAATTTTTTCAATCCTTCGTGTATTCTCGGAGGATTGAAAAAATTGGGCAGCATTTCTACTTGCCAGGAACACATTTAAAAATTAAACCGGCAACATAAACACTATTGGTTGACAAAATATATATATATATATATATATGACAAAAAAATTAAATTTTAAATAAATAACAAATTTAAATTATAATTTTATAAAAATCCAACAGCATTTCTACTTATCAGCACACATTTCAAACATATTAGACAAAAAAAAACTAACTTAAAAACATCTATAACAATGATTTTTTTTTTATTTTAACCTAACATTTTAAAACTTTAAAAAAAATCCATTTAAATTTCAAAAAAAAAGGTTTGGGTGTTATCTCTCTACTTCGACATCGTGGTGAAAGGTAGGAATGGTCGTGGCTTGCGGTGTAGCTCGGTCTAGTTTGGTCGAGGTCTATGGTTGCGTTGCAACTCGATCAAGGTTGTTCTATGGAGAAAATGAGAAATAGGCCGCGACTTCCCTCGACCTTTTTTATAATTTTTTAAACAGGAACCTCGATCGAGGTCGGTAGCTCGATTGAGGTCAGGAGCTCGATCGAGGTTTTATTAAACCCTTGATCGAGGGTTTATCAAAAGCTCGCTTGAGGGTTTAATAAAACCTCGATCGAGTGTTTGTTAAATTGAGGTGTTAAGACCTCGATCGAGGGTACGTTTTTTGCATTTTTCTGAAATCGCCATGCCAAAAATTGCAATCCACCTCCAAGGATGCACCCTTAGACATCATTGTTTGAAAACCACTATAATAAAAAGGCGCAGTAGCAATGTTGCATATTCCTTTCCTTTAGGACTACAAAATGTGGAATATATGTCAATTATAAATTATCTAAATCTAAACATTATATTATATATTAAACATTATAACCATAATAAAAATAGAGACTAGACGACATATTTTTTTTATTGGTGGTGCCAAATGTTGTGGGGTCACCCACTTGTACAATTCGGTGGAGATATTATAGTCCATGATAATCGAAAAGAAAGAATAAATTACATCATCAAATAGCACAAAATTTATAGAAATGAGGTTTTTGTGGGATACCTAACCTAACATCCGCACTAAACTTTGGGCAGGCTCGGCCTCTGACATGCATCTAAATAAATACACAAATAGATATGATATTTCTTTCGTTAACCTTCTACTTTGTGATGGTTGTGGATGCTGCACATAAAAACACAGTCGATGCCGGAAATATAACCCGTCTTAGGAAGTCCTTTTAGCTTTTATTTATTTACTAAACCACTAGGAAAATCATTTTTCCTAATAAGCCATATTTCACTATAACCAATAAAACATGTGTAACCACAGTCCTGTATGAGATGGGGCTCTTTAAAATATAGTTAAAAGTGAGAATACAGTTAATGGGAAACTTTTTAACATGAAAATGTGATCTTAATATACACAACTTGATTTTATCTTTTCTGTGAACACTTACAAGACATTGCCATTATTCAATGATAACACTTTATAAATTAAAAACAAAAGGTAAAAGAGACCGACCTTTCCACAGACATATAAATATTTTTTGTAATATATAATTTTCAAAAAGATAGTGATTCCCCATGAGGCTGGATTTGTGCTTAGAGCACCTCACCAACTTTTAAATATAACAAAATCCCCCCGTCGAATTAAAACAAAGAGAAGTATGTGTACAGTAACTATTTTATTTATGTGGAAGAGAAGGGTTTGATTTATGGAAAGCCTTTCTGTGGATATAAACAAATTGGGTCGTCTCTTCTGTGTATACATGAGTCTCCTTTAACAACCTGAAAATCATCATCAACAGGCCTATCAACAATCCTGGAATTTATGAATGAATTTGTCGAAATATTTTATGACATTTACTTATGAAGTACGGAGACTCTTATTCAATGTGGACACGGCCATGAAAGTTTCTCCATCAAGAAATCGCAGGTCCCCTTTGATTCTTTGCTTTATTCTATCATCTATCTCTTCGGCGTCAATTGTAAGCAGATGATCTGATGCTACACATTTTCTGTTATATAATTTTAAAGCTCTTAGTGACCACAAAGTTTCAGTTCAAATGCAAAGAAAAATTAGGATAAAGAAGCTTCCAGTACCATAAAACATCCCCATGTGTTGGTGAAGGATGGAATGTGAGCAGTGTAGATTGACACCACATCTGTTCAATCACATTTTTCATTTGATTTGATCAATTTCTATGAAGTATGGTTAATATGCGAGAAAATTAAAAAAAAATAGAGGAGGTCCCGACTAGCTTACACTAGAAAACATGTCTTAACATGTTGTATATGGATGAGTATACCTCCATGTGCATTAAGACGACTGCGGGTCCATCCTTCCACATTCCATCCAAAGGGATATCAGTATTTGAATTAAGAATTAGCTAATCAGAACAATCATGGTTGATGCTGACAGATTAAGAAAAGCGTAGAAAATAATTCTTACCAAATTTGGATGGAATTTGTTTTATGCAAACATTCTCCCTACAAACATTATCCCTAAGCTTATAGATATTTATATTGAATTTCTTTTTCCCTAAATTTTAAGGCGACTCCATGGATTTGATTTTAAATTTAAAGGAAAAATATTGAAATCAAGAAGCTTCTCAGCAGTAGATAGGCCGAATTCTAACATAATTCGCCTTCTATGACACTATTGGTTGGGCCACGCTGATTTCAGAAACTTTAGTGAGTGAGGAGGAGATCAACCACTCCTCTAACTTGATATTTTTAAGAACTTTAAACTAAATGAATAGAACTATCTATGAAACCCAATCCTTGAATTGAAGTCAGCTGCAATTATCAGTGAGACTCCTAAAACTATAGTATTGCTAGAAGCATGCCTTATTATTATCAACTTATTCTTATCTTGTTAATTGATGTACGATGTGATGCAGCAAAAGAAGACTATCATGAAATAGTTTCTATAATAATTTGAGTGGTTTTATTGTGATGTTATACCTAAGTAACGAACAATCCTATGTGGATCATCTTTGGATTTAAAATAAGGCCATACAAATATTTTTTATACAATTGATAAAAAGGGCCTCCTTCCATAGGATCTATGAGGTATCCTATTATGACATCGAACCGTTCATCTATGTTCTCGAGCTCAGCCCTGTGTCGAAGAATTTTGATAAAGCTTTAAAATTTAGCAGGAACCTAAGAAGTATAAAGTATAGTTTGATAAAATTAAGCATTAAAAATTTCTTACCTAGCATCACTAATAATGAAGCTCAAGGCGAGAACTACATAACACTTCTCCATTCACAACAAGGTATTTGTGGCAAAAATCAACAACATCCTCGACGCAACGTTTTATTTAAGTCCAAAAAAATTAAAAATTAAAGCAATAAAAACATAAATTAGTGGAGACGTGCAGTTAGACCTTATCGATGTCACACATCACCGCTTTCTTAGCATTCTTGTGTCGTAATACCTCCCAAGTTATGGAGGCTTTGCCATCTCCCATGATGAAAATGATTTTGAGGCTAAAGCCACACATCATGACTACAAATTAGAATAATGAGAACCAATTCTTTGTCGACATTAAAGGGATATTACGAGATGCAAATTACTTAATATTTACTTACTTCGAGTGGCAGCTGAGCATCGGATGCACTAGTAATTTTTTATAGATAAACTCATCCACTTCTGTGTTTTGCAACTTTCCGTCTATAACAAGCGCCTGTCCCCAAGAGAAAGCAATCCTTATTGACGTTCAAAGAAAAGGTAATTCACAATCTTTATTTTATATTTTTTTAGATAGTGCACTGCATAAACTTACCTTTTCGAATGATTCTAAATCGAGCAAGACTATATCCTGGTAATTGCTCACTTCAATATGGAGAATGTTGCGAAGACAGTAATATTCATTATTTAGTGAAGAAAACACTTGTTTATATATATATATATATATATTCACGTTCAAGCTCGGAAATCTCTGCTGTGAGAAAATCAACGGTATGTTATTACAATTCAGTTCCATGAGTTTACAAAATTTACCTATTTAGCATGAAAAACCAACGACGATTGTCTTAAATTTCTTCCCCATACCAAAAGCAGCGACACCGTCTGTCTCCGAAAGTGCGTTTTTGAATCCCCAACACTCCATTGGAAATAGTCATCATGGTAATCATGTTGTCATTCCCATTAACATGATTAACTGCATGCCCGTTAGTAGTTTTGTTCCTTTTAACATATGCATCACCATACGGATGTTCGTTTCCATTGATGGAAAATTCATTTGTTGATGCTTCCCCCATATTATATGTTGTAAAGCTGGGATAAGTTAAAAAGAAGCCAGCAAATGCTAGAGATGTTGGAAGCACAGAGTAAGCGCGAAGGGCGAGTTTGAAGACAAGAAAGGCTGAGGGTTATTATAATGGTGGGGAGGGACACTCAACCTTATCATAGAATTATTTTTTGAGTGCAACATGAGAATACATCCACCATTACATAGATATCTCCTGAAAAACTCCATTCTCTAGCCTTCCATGTGAGAGGTAAAAGGTTAATACATGCCAATGGTTAGTGCCAACAGATTACGATGGCTACATCCTGACTTCATTCTCTGAAACACACTCGTTCTTAATGCCCTTTTCTAATTCTTTCAAACATGAGGTTGTGAACAACCTTAGGGAAATACACTAGCTTTTAATGCTTGCATCATTACCTTGTTGATGCCATTAACCAACAGGTTTAATATTTAATATATTGAGTCGAGGATAGTCGAGGATGACAGCAGTCAAAGCATGTTAGTGGCACTGTATGTAGGATGTCAGAGCATGTCAATTGCAGCAGATAAATAGTTGTTTCAACAATAAGAGGTTGTGGTATAAAAACATTACGTAAAGTTGGAAAAACTTTATCATAGAAAAATGAAAAAGTGTGTGTACGGTTGCCAAAACTATAGCGATTACGTTATTCCCTACAAACAGAGAATAATAAGAAGTTAAAATGAACAAAAATAATGTAATACATTTCATAGTAGGAGTGATAAGAGAAGAAAATGACATATTTATGAATAAATATCTTTGTTCATATAAATGTACATTATAAAAAAAATTATAATATATTATGTGTAATTAATAAAAAATTAAATTTCCAAATGAATATGATGAATATTTATATTATTATATATATATTAATTATATTTTTTTTTGTAACTAAGAGAATGAGCTATTGCAGATAATAATAATTATTGTAATTAATTATTTTATTATTTATGTGATCTAAATATAAATAAAGATCGTTTTAGATAAGCATCAACTAAGTAAGGTACCCCTCAAAGGTTTATATATCTATTTAAGAGCTCAACATATAACTTACAAGGATTGACCTTATTGAGGAGAGTAATAATCATTCCCCCCAACCACCCACACTACTTGTAATAAACATATATAAATGATTATTATAATAGTAAAAAACAATTCAAAAATTCATTTTAATTATGCTTGTAACTTTACTCTTTACCTTTAAAAACTAATAAAAAAAATTAAAATTAAAATTAATTTAAGGGTGTGTGCAAGAAGTTGAGGGACCTTTTAGATGCAATGGTGGAGTGAAGTCAATCACTCTTGATCCCAAAAAAAGAAATCATCCCAAGCAACACCGAACCTGCCAAGCCTAGTCCCAAGGCCGGCAATAGGCATGCCAACTAGGATAGTAAGACAAATCGTGCCTCCGTTTTAGTGAAGAGAATCACGTATGCGATTTCCTTCACTAAAACGGAGGCGCGATTTCGAAAGCCTGTTTTTTTTAAATTGGTCGAGGCCATCTTTTTCTCATAACTGCACGGCTATTGGACGAACGAGGACCAACTCTCGACTGTGCAAATGCGATTTTGGGTGTGCTTGAGCCCTCCATCTCCACCTTTGGATAAACCTCCCCTTTGTGAGGTATTTTCCTCATTTCTTTTTATGTTTTTTTCATTTTCTTCATCAATTTATTTGCCTAGATTGAAAAATTAAACCATATTAAATTAAATTATGGCCAATTGAAACAAAAACCCAATGGAATTGGCCAATGGAAACAAGAACCCCAATGTAATTGGCCAATTGAAACCAATTCCTCAATTTAATGATAAAAATGAAATAATTTTTATTATTTAACAAAATTCCCATGCGCAATGGAAACCAAAACCCCAATTAACTCAAAAAAAAATGAATATATTCGGATTTTTTCCTTGTCATGTTTTAAATTTTTTTTTGACATTTTGTACACTCTAATGTTGAGTTTTTAAGTTGTGTATTTTATATAGTTGGTTGTGATATGATACAAACCATCCCATTGTATCTATGATAACAATTATTGATGTAGGAATTGACAAGTGGCCTCATCTAAAGGAATTACTCTGCCTTCCTCATAGAAATATAGTCATCCTCATTAACAATAGTTACCATAGCCATTGAATATCACCCTCATCAAAATGATAATAATCTTCATTATTAATAAATGGCTTAGAAATTGATTACCAACTTCATTCAACAATAGCATCTCTCATTAACAATAAATAGCTTATGAATAGACTAACACTCTAACAACGTGATCCATAACTAGAATAGAAACTAACTACTAGTCTCATCCATATTACAATTCCCCTCATTAAA
>LPNX010317169.1:355789-363318 GCA_001517045.1 Pseudotsuga menziesii | reverse complement strand
CAATGTCAAATTGTATTCAAAAAGATGGAACATAGGTCTAATACACATTTAAGCACCCAGCACAGCTAAGCAACTGATCCAACTTGGTGGAATACAAAAGCGCCTTACCCACATAACAACCTAACAAACGTTTAAAGGATGCACAAAGTTGACACACTTAAATGATGCACCAGTGTGGTCTACATAAATAAATAAAAAATTTGGCATGATGTCTTTCATCTAACGAGTACATGGGATACACATCAAACCTAAAAGTATTCGAGTATTATAAGGTTGATTCAAAATAACGGTTATGACTATATCATGCACATTATGTATGTCCTACACATTATTTTATCATTTTGTTAATGTACATGGCATTTGATGAATGGCCTCGAGTAACAACTTTGAAAGAGATGAAAGTTATGTGTGATTAATGTACATGGCATTTTCGAAGCATTCGTAGCGTGAAGATATATATATTTTGTAATAATGGCATAATAGAATGGCCACTTGTTTCTAAACATAAACATGTTCCATTACATGGTTACTGAATTAATGGCATTGTCTCCTCCTACATTTCATCGTACAAACGCTCACATCTCTTATATGAGGGGAAGATCTACAATCGCCTTCAAGCTGACCTTTATGTGAAAAAATTTCACATTCACTTACTGAGCAAAACCCTAGTTTCCAAAATTCACAAAAAAAAATGATCCCTTGTCCATGGACCCAGAGTAGAGGGCCACTCTAGCACTATCGCGATGTACTGAATCCAACGGAGTTGACGGTTCATCGATCCGAGAAACGGTCATCAATCTATGGAACGTTGAATCCCACCTCCCACGGGCTTTTAGGGACACCCGTTGAATCCCTAACCGAGGAATAGAGTGGAAACCATGCATCAAAAAGGGATTTCAGTGGGTCATGCAAGTGTGTTAACGTAGGTTCCATGTGGGAATGCTAGCCACATGTTCACGGTCAAGGAATTTGCAAAGCCGACCCATATGTGAAGAACTTGGACATTCACTTACTAAGCAAAACCCTAGTTTCCAAAATTGACCAAAATAATGGTCTCTTCTCCATGGAAGCAGATTAGAGGGCCACCCTAGCACTATCTCAATGTCTGGAATCCAACGGAGATGACGGTTTGTCGATCCGAGCAATGGTCATGATTCTATGGCATGTTGAATCCCACCTCCTCCAGACTTTTAGAGACACCTGTTGAATCCCTACCCGAGGCATAGAATGGAAACCGTGCATCAAAAAGGACTTCCGGTGCTTCGTACAAGATTTTTTAGGCATTTATTATGTGGGAATGCTAGCCACACCTTCACAGTCGAGTAATATGCGAATTTGACCCCTATGTGCAAAAATTTCACATTCACTTACTAAGCAAAACCCTAGTTTCCAAAAATGACCAAAATAATGGTCTCTTCTCCATGGAACCAGATTAGAGGGCCACCCTAGCACTATCCCAATGTCCTGAATCCAACAGAGCTGATGGTTCATTGATCCGAGCAACGGTCATGATTCTGTGGCATGTTGAATCCCACCTCCTACAGGCTTTCGGGGACACCTGTTGAATCCCTACCTAGGGCATAGAATGGAAACCGTGTATCAAAAAGGGCTTCTAGTGGGTCGCGCAAGCGTGTTTAGGCATGTGTTATGTGGGAACTCTAGCCACACCTTCATGGTCGAGCAATATGCGAATTTGACCCCCATGTGCAAAAATTTCACATTCACATACTAAGCAAAACCCTAGTTTCCAAAATTGACCAAAATAATGGTCTCTTCTCCATGGAACCAGATTAGAGGACCACCCTAGCACTATCCCAATGTCCTGAATCCAACGGAGCCATCGGTTCGTCGATCCAAGGAACGGTCATGATTCTGTGGCACGTTGAATCCCACCTCCTACAGGCTTTCAATGACACCTGTTGAATCCCTACCCGGGGCATAGAATGGAAACCGTGTATAAAAAAGGGCTTCCAATGGGTCGTACAAGCATGTTTAGGCATGTGTTATGTGGGAACACTAGCCACACCTTCACGATCTAGCAATATGTGAATTTGACCCCCATGTGCAAAAATTTCACATTCACTTACTAAGCAAAACCCTAGTTCCCAAAATTGACCAAAATAATGGTCTCTTCTCCATGGAACCAGATTAGAGGGCCACCCTAGCACTATCCCAATGTTCTGAATGCAACGGAGCCGACATTTCATCGATCCTAGCAACGGTCATGATTCTGTGGCATGTTGAATCCCACCTCCTACAGGCTTTCAGGGACACCTGTTGAATCCCTACCCGGGGCATAGAATGGAAACCGTGTATCAAAAAGGGCTTCCAGTGGGTCGCACAAGCGTGTTTAGGCATGTGCTATGTGGGAACACTAGCCACACCTTCACAGTCGAGCAATATGTGAATTTGACCCCCATGTGCAAAAATTTCACATTCACATACTGAGAAAAACCCTAGTTTCCAAAATTGACCAAAACAATGGTCTCTTCTCCATGGAACCAGATTAGAGGGCCACCCTAGCACTATCCTAATGTCCTGAATCCAACAGAGCTGATAGTTTGTTGATCCAAGCAACGGTCATGATTCTGTGGCACGTTGAATCCCACCTCCTACAGGCTTTCAGGGACACCTGTTGAATCCCTACCCGGGGCATAGAATGGAAACCGTGTATAAAAAAGGGCTTTCGGTGGGTCGTACAAGCATGTTTAGGCATGTGTTATGTGGGAACACTAGCCACACCTTCACGGTCGAGCAATATGTGAATTTGACCCCCATGTGCAAAAATTTCACATTCACTTACTGAGCAAAACCCTAGTTTCCAAAATTGGCCAAAATAATGGTCTCTTCTCCATGGAACCATATTAGAGGGCCACCCTAGCACTATCCCGATGTCCTGAATCCAACAGAGCTGACGGTTCATCAATCCGAGCAACGGTCATGATTCTGTGGCACGTTGAATCCTACCTCCTACAGGCTTTCAGGGACACCTGTCGAATCCCTACACGGGGCATAGAATGGAAACCGTGCATAAAAAAGGGCTTCCGGTGGGTCGTGCAAGCGTGTTTAGGCATGTGTTATGTGGGAATGCTTGAAAATTGCATAGAACTGATTATTACATATTATAATTTAGTATTTAATTACAATAAGAAATTGCTTACATTGAACTCTAGCCTTTTTAGAAAACCAAAATTATCCAAATCAACCGATCACATCAAATAAATTAGGTTCATGTAATATTAAATGTGTCCATTAATTCCCAATTATGTTTCCATCATTATAATTCAATATTGTGTGACATTCACTCCCATTCTTGAAAATCCAGAAAACATTCCAATCATAATCATGTGTCTATAGGAAAAGTCTTTGTTAGGAGGCAATATGGGATGTAAATCACCAAATTTAAACCATAATTCAATGTATTGCATTGAAACCAACTAATAAATACCCAAGGCATATCACATTTTGATGTTACTTTGCACTTGCATCATAACAACATACTAGGTATCATATACTTGCAAACACAAATGCCAAGTGGGATTTCAAATGTATGGTGTAAAAGTGTTTACTTGATTGAAACACATTAATATTTTCAATATACAAACATGAATAATGACCATAATTAAACTAAGGACTATGCGCAATGCATTTTCATATGAAATATATATAATGTGTATCAATAGTCTAATATTGTTTTTGATGTTAAATCTTTTCATTGTGCAACTAAAAGCATTGCAAGATATTTTACATAAACGATACAAGACCTCATGGCATCAATGAACCATAGTATTTATGGTATATATATAATTTTGTCCATAGTAAAAATCAAATGCCATCATGATAGAATAGTGCAAAAAGTTTGAATTGATTTTTGGAATAAAAAATGAAATCTAAAGAATGAAGGCTGAGTATTTGAACACAAACTCTTAACAAGTGAAAAAAATGCATATGATTGCCTAAGCAATAGCATCTTATATTAATATTTCTTGAAATGTTTATTTTAATTACATAAATAACATATTAAAAAAACTATTATATTTAAAGGTTTCAATGATCTCAGTACATGCACACTAAAGTCAACTTCGTGAATCAACATGATTTGAAGCATAAATCCACCGAATTTGAAAAAGTTGAGTTGGACATTAGAGTGATTCTGAATTGAGTTGTGACAGTAAGATAAGATTAGGGTTAGGATTAGGGTTTCCTAGGTAGGGTTATCGTTTCGGCCTCTTGTTTCCATCATCTTAGTTGTATATATCAGTTGAAAACATTGACAATATTACCTACTTGAAAAATTAGGGTTTTAGTCCTGTAAGAGAGCCTACAAAGAACTTTGATAGGTATGACCTATAGAGGTACATGTATGTATTCTAATGTTATGTATATCATGTGAATGAGATCTTGAAATGTTCGTATGATTGATATATATGGTTTATTGATCATACGTAAAATTTGGCATGTTCATTAACTTGACATACAAGAGAATTTTTGTCATATTTATAAACAACATTAACTTGACATACATGGGAAAATTAAAATTATGATACATACCTCATTGTGCTAGATCCCACCTAATATCATACAACTAAGGCCTCTAGATCATCTCTTATAATGATGGTCTCCATTAGTCTCTTGTGCTATGTATCTGGTAAGAAGTAGCGTACAAGAACACAAAATTGACATATTCATAAGAAGCATACATGGGAAAATTAAAATTATGATACATACCTCATCATGCTAGATCCCACCTAATATCATACAACTAAGGCATCCGGATCATCTCTTATAATGATGGTCTCCATTAGTCTCTCATGCTATGTATCCGGTAAGAAGTAGCGTACAAGAACACAAAATTGACATATTCATAAGAAACATACATGGGAAAATTACAATAATGATACATACCTCATCATGCTAGATCCCACCTATTATCATACAACCAAGCCCTCCAGATCATCTCTTGTAATGATGGTCTCCATTAGTCTCTCGTACATAGTGGAAGTCATGGCACCTATCATCACTTATGTAGAAGTGATATTCCTTTAGAATTTCTCTTTGCTCTTCACTGCTATTTGGGCCATGCCTATATGTGATATGCACCATCAAGGAAACCTGCTCAGAGTGATAATACTAACTTTGGATCTCATTTTGAGGTTGCAAAGTGTAGTTCTCAACAAAATCAACAACTAAAAGTATAGTACCACGAGGAAATGTATCTCTGCATATTCTAAACTTCTCATCCTGCCATCGTGCCAAGTGGACATGCTGAACATATTGATGTGTCTTTTCAATAAATTTCTTGACGAAGACACTAACTTGTACCTATTGACACAAAATGTTCTCAATATCAGGTTTTTTTGTAAGGAATGAAATGCAACTATTCAAACATAAATTTATAGATAAATGCATGTACCTAAGATGTCACCAATTGTATTTTTTTGCTTTCTTTCCCTGGGACTATTTCATAGCTGATATATTTAAAACTTTTCATGTCTGTAACCATATTCCCAAATTCATTGTCTC
Organism: Pseudotsuga menziesii; assembly: GCA_001517045.1. Taxonomy (NCBI): domain Eukaryota; kingdom Viridiplantae; phylum Streptophyta; class Pinopsida; order Pinales; family Pinaceae; genus Pseudotsuga; species Pseudotsuga menziesii. The sequence continues at coordinate 357,795 of LPNX010317169.1, read as the reverse complement.
TAGTCTCGTGCATACATTGGCTCAATAATGCCATTCCAGCACAGTTGGAGCAAGTTCCATCCAAACAAGATTTTGCATAGTAAGTTTGCCCCTCAGGCCTATTGCACATGATACTATGAATGAATTCTCTTAATGAGGTCGGTGGTATTGTCAAGGAGCAATCTTGCACATGGTCAGTATGCAACACATGACGAATGTACAAAAATGTTTCATAGTAATATTCATATTCTACATGGTATCTACAACAACAAGTATTACGAAGAGTATTTATTCTAACATACTAGGGCTTACATTTCTCAAAAGATCGTTGCCCCAAATTCAATTGTCTATGTTCATTCCTAAATTTCTCGTATAGTTTTGTCTGTGTTTTATCAAGAAGATGCTTAATATGTGGTTCACGGCCCTTTGAACCCCTTCTCAGTTTTAGTACATCCTTCCAGTTTGAAGAAGGCCTTGTGTGATCATGCCAAAAACTCTGCACTAGTCCCTTTACTGCATCAACTAGCTTCATGTCACGACATGGAAACCGACCAATAAAGGCCCAAAAATATGTCTAGGCGGTTGTGTCAAGATGTTCTCTTCTAATAGAATACATATGGAGGGTTTTTACATTCAAATTAACTAGTTTAGATGTAGGCTTGAGAAAACGAAGGACCCTGGTGTTCTTATTTACAATTGCTTGTGACAACACACGACGAGTCGCATTGCGGTCCTTTAACCGTGTGTTCTTACCAATTTTACCAAATGCATCTACTAAGCTTTTAACTATATGAGAACTTGGTCCAGAAGGCTTTATCATCTTTATCCCTAATGATTTCCCAACAATATTCATGCCCCTAGATTTTAACAATGATAAAAATAATCTACATTTATCTCCATCACATTTCTCCTCAAAATATTTATTTAGTATCTGTTGAGTTTGATAAGCAATACTACGTTTAGATAGCGTACCTTCAATGGAATTGAGGAGTCCTTCATCAACTTATATATGCTTCGGAGTTCTTTGACGTGTGCTTTCTAATGGAGGTAAGGGGGTTGGATTTCTATCATCCAGTGCATCAACAATACGCTCTGGCGTTTCAGTAGCAACTTGTTGTCCTTCACTGTCTTCCTGGTAGTTGGATGGTGGAAGTCCAACATCCTCATCGATGGTCCGGTTAATATTTTTTTCTTCAACAGTAGGCTCCATGTCCAACCCCTCTTCAACAGTAAGCTCCATGTACACCGCCTCTTCATGAGCTTCGTCTTGATATGGTAACTTATCACTTTGACTTGATGTGGGATTTGAAACATCCCCTAATGAGCACCTACGTTTTGCTTCTTGAATACTTCCATGGGGTGCTTGTTCAACAACTATTGTGGAAATTGAAGGTCCCTCTAGTGAATGCTTCATTTTTTCTTGTGCTGGATTAATAGGATGAACCGTCATATCCTCTATAATTGGATTTGGATTAGTTTCCAAAGAAAGCCTCTGATTCATCATGTCTATTCTTTTCTTTTCTTTCTCTTCTTCGATGACTTCTTGAGGTCTCTTCTTCCTTGAGTGATTTTCTTCCTCGGTTACGTACATTCCCCATCACCACAATGATCAATGTCAATATAGTTTGTTTTTGTTGCTCCTCAATTACAAGATTCCAAACCTTTTACTTGCTTTATAACTATTGATCCTTCAAGGTGTTTCAATCTTCCTTCTCAATTGTTCATATTTCCCATCAAAACAATAATGAATGGGAAAATTTACCTTTGGTTCTCTTGAATAATAAGCAAATGAAAGTTATATCCACCATCACCATGAAATGACATTGAAGCTTGGTATCTTATCCTGTGTGCTCCTCAACCATGAAAGATGTCCTCAATGCTGCACCTGCATAACAAAAAGAATAATGGAGAATGTGTAGATTGTGAGTATTTCCACAGGCAGGCTCGTGCTCTTGGAAAAAAATGCGCGCTAATTGGAATTTTCATAAAAACATATTGAAGTTGCTCTCAGACAAAGACAATTCACT
>LPNX010317169.1:270789-350789 GCA_001517045.1 Pseudotsuga menziesii | reverse complement strand
CCTATATGTTCTCTATATGTATACCGGTTTTCGTAAGTTTATTCCATCATTTAGACACTCAGACACTGCACCCAAAAAAACATATACCTTATAATTTGTCCCAAAAATAAAAAGTGCCCATTAAAATTTATCTAACTTTAGATAGTTAACAATATTTTCAATAGAAAAAATATATATATTTGGAAAGGTCATTCAATTTCCTACATTTCTTGTTTTTAATTGATCGAAAGATTCATTGTGTAAGTGTCTCAAAATATCCATGCAAGTTGATGGATGCCTATTTTTTCAGTTTTGTATTGCATCTAACGCGCCAAAAGAGACCCTCAACTTCTTGCACACACCCTTAAAAATATACGAATATTTGAATCATGAAAAAACCAACCTAAATCTAATAACATGTTACATTAAATATAAAAATTAAAAATATTCCAACTAATTTAAACCTAAATTTATCAAGCACCAAGAGGGTTACAATTTCTTGAGGTGTAGTTTTTTTTAATCTTAAGTTTTTACACATTCAAAAAATTTGATCCCTCTAGTTTAAGCTAGCTATGATAGTTTTATGCCAGCAACTTCCTAAGCATTTTCCTTCACCAACCACTTTACTTATAGTTATGTTATATTTACTCCTATATGTGTTTTATATCTTATAATTTTGGGGTGGACGAGCATGTATACCTTCTCATCTATGGATGAGAATGAGACAAGTGTATTGTCTAGATTGATTCTATGGGCGTGGTTCAAAATTCATCGTTAGCAATTTGAAAAAAAAATAGCTTAGTTAACATGTGATAGGTACAATTAGTGATAGTTGGAAAATTAAACTTCAGCTTCAACCTGGTTATGTAGATAGACCATTTTATTTGAGATTTGGGGTGGACTAAGGCTTATGTTTTTTTATGTAGAGAGGATGATATCTAGATTGATTCTATGGCAGTCTTTTAAATTTTGAAATAAACAATTAATATATATATAATTGGTAGCTGATGAATAGATAATGATACTGATGCATGGATAAATAATAATTGATGAATAAATAACTAACAATTGATGGATAATAACTAGAAGAATGTGAGAGAAATGATAATTGATAAATGAATAAGCGTAATGCCATCCATAATATTGATCTATAATATTTTTTGATAGTGAAACAAATTATATTTTTTATGATTTTTATCAAATCCAAGTGGCCACTCACAGCAAGTTGTTAAAAACGAGCAAATTGTATTCTGATTTCTGGAAAACTGCATGTCACCAATGGCTACAGTTTGTTATTGAAAAAATGCAAACGTTGACTTTAAGCTTGAAAATATATAATGTCAACGTTGCGTATATTGTTTACCACGACTCCATTAGAGAAGCAGACACAATGAGCGTGGGGCATTGTTTTCCAATCGTGATGGGCAAGCTCTACTGCTACAGCTTCAGTTGTACGCAGTCAACGGCCCCATTTCTTGATATGTCATTTAATAATTTGTCTGTATTGTGATAGTGAAGTTTGCTGCGAGGATCCATATCTCAATTCTAGATTTATTGAGCTAGGATACTTAGGGAATAATGTGACTTAACCCAAGGTATATTTATTTAGTGGGGAAGGAAAGAGACCTCGCACCAGGCGCAATGACTCGCGCAGCTCGACAATTTCCGGGAAGGGGTAGGTATCATGGACCAAGTGCAATGACTCGCGCAGCTCGACAATTTCCGGGAAGGGGTAGGTATCATGGACCAAGTGCTAAGCCAATCGTGAGATCAGAAATGGAATCCGGTTTTTAAATATGTATCCACTTGGAGTAATGCTGACAACCTCGATGATCGTGAGCACGCCGGCCATTACCACATGCAGATTCATAAAGTCAGCAAGCTCTTACCGATCTCTTTCCTCTCCAACAAACTTGGTTTCCCAAATAGAAATGGATCCACTCATCATTTCCTAGCGTTAGCTCGTTTGAGTAGGCAGTAGGCATATTGCCCAAATATTCAGGTCTGACACTGCATTTTTTTTAAGATCAAGCCACTTGGATTATTGCTGGCAGTCTTGCTGGCGAATGGATTTCAACCTCGACACGACATGGCACGTTGACGAGTTGGTAACGTAGTTTCCCGATTTCCATCAACCCCCAGCCACAGGGAAAGGAAAATTTGTGGTCGAAGGTTATAAAAGCCCCGTACCCGATTATCTCTTCATTCTCTGCTATCTTCTGCGCCTCTTCTTGTGATTCAACTTCTGTGTGTAGCATTTTAGCTGTTCAAACTCGAAATGGGATTCGAAATTGAATCAGCTTATGAAAACTCAGAGATGAATACGAAGAATATTGTGAATGAAGATGAATGGCTTCTGGGCATGGCGCTCGCAAGTTTCTCCTGCCTTCCCATGGCTATGAAGGCAGCCATTGAACTCGATGTCCTTCAAATTATAGCAAATGCCGGCAATGGCGTCCAACTCTCGCCCAGGCAAATCGTTGCACGCATGCCGACGACGAACCCCGACGCCGCCATTACTCTCGACCGGATCCTTAGAGTGTTAGCAAGCCATTCGGTTCTGAGCTGCTCTGTGACCATGGACGAGAACGGGAAGGCCGAAAGGATCTATGGTCTCACTCCCGTCTGCAAATATCTTGTCAAGAACCACGATGGGGTCTCTCTGGCTCCAATGATCTTGATGAATCAAGATAAGGTGTTGATGGACAGCTGGTATTATCTCAAGGACGCTGTGCTTGACGGCTCCCAGCCATTCACCAAAGCCCATGGAATGACTGCGTTCGAGTACCCGGCTATGGACCAGAGATTCAACAAGGTTTTCAACAGGGGAATGTCTGAGCATTCTCGCATGTCGATGAACAAGCTTCTCGATACTTACCAGGGTTTTAAGGAGCTTCACGAATTAGTGGATGTGGGAGGAGGAATTGGGTCGACTCTGAATCTGATAATCTTAAGGTATCCCCACATCTCAGGAATCAACTTCGACATGTCGCATGTGCTGGCCGATGCTCCTCTGTATCCAGGTAAATCCCAATCCCCATATAGTTCAACGATTGAAATCAGTTTGTGATCTCTGTGTAGCTGACCAAATCTGGTTAATGTGTGTTTCTTCAGGTGTGACACATGTGGCTGGAAACATGTTTGATAGCGTACCAACTGGCCAAGCAATCTTTATGAAGGTATGTCAGTACTGGGTTGTTTCATAAGAATATTGTATAGGATGAATGGACAGAGACCTCACTATCACTATATATGTATGACTGTTGTTTGATTGCAGTGGATTCTGCATGACTGGAACGATGATGATTGTGTGAGGGTTTTGAAGAATTGTCACAAGGCATTGCCAGAGAAAGGGAAGGTGATTGTGGTGGACACCATTCTTCCAGTGGATGCAGACACATCTCTCTGTTCTCGCCAGGGATTTCACGTAGATTTGCTGATGTTGGCATACAATCCAGGCGGCAAGGAACGCACAGAGCAAGAATTTCGAGATTTGGCTAAGAGGGCAGGATTTGCAGGCGGTGTTAAAGCTGTATGTTGTATCAATGCAATGTGGGTCATGGAGTTCCACAAGTAATGCATAGTCCATGTGGATCAATAAGGACACCGAGTTCCAAGTACGATTATGGATCAGTAATTAGGGCTGCTTAATCCACGTTGTTTCGATAGCAGAGTTTAAGGGATTTGAATATTAAAATTGATTTGAAATTTTTTATATATATCCATCTTCAAGGATTTATCAAATATGAGGCCGATATATGTTGACGCTTTGGTGGCATGGTACATTGAATTTGCCTTAAATAAGCTACATATATTTAAATTTAAATTTCATATATCAATCATTTTTAACAACCCAACTTGCATAAAATGAAGACTAATTTCATATATCAATCATTTTTAACAATCCAACTCGCATAAAATGAAGACTTTTCATTCAAGGATGGACATAATTTAGATATACAAAATTATAGATAAATATAAGAAAGATTTATAAAAACATGGTGAAATGAGAAATTATTAAAAAGACATAAATTAATTATATATATATATATATTTTAAATATTTGTAAAAAAAAAAATATGTATACAACAAAATACATTTATATTAATATATATAAAAATTCAATTTCAATTTTAATTTGATAATTGCAAATTAATAATAATTGGGTGAATTGTAAGTATTTTACTTCATAATTAATTAATTAATACAATTTTTTCTTATTCTTAGGATTATGTATTATACTTTACAACATACATGAAATAATTGACACTTCCAGTGCTAATTTGGGTAAATAATGTTTAATTTCATAATTAATTAATTAATGCAATTTTGTCTATTTATAGGCTTTAAGTATTAGCATTTACAACATAATTCCAAATTCAAATTCTTAGTGCCTTCACAATTGCACTGGAAATTATAATGGATTATGTATTTTTTTACTTCATAAAACAATGAGTTGGATATCATTTATGGGTAAATAAAGGATAAACAAATATTTTACTTCATAATTAATTACATCCATAGATGTTTAGATATTATCTCATATTTTGAACTTACTTGAGGGGATCAACACTATCAAATCGAGTGTAACAAGTGTACAGTGGAGATTGAGATTCATTTCATGGTCGTTGTTTCTTATTATGCTTAAATGCATCTTAATTAAGATCTAAAAAGCTTCAATTAAGAATTCACTATTTAATTATTTATAATCTATAATTCACTAAAGTTGTATACTTCTTATCAATTTTTTTTATATTAAATAGTATTTGTTTTATGTTTTTTTTTCTTATTTTAATATTTATGTTATACCTCAAATGGATATTTATAAGGATCTTGTAATTAGTTTAATATGTTCAGTATTTGTTTGACAACCACCCATCTCTACAAAACTAAGTGGCTAGCTACACCTATGGTGTTCACCTTGACTTGTGGATGTGCTAGTTAAGTATGCAAGGTTGACCTATTTGTAAGATATCCTAGTTGGAATAGTTGGTGTGTGTATGATTATAACGAAAAAATATATTAGATTGTGTACTTTTAAGTTAATATTTGAACAATGAGTTAGATATTAGTTTTTTAATTATTGCACATTAATAAATAATAGGGTAAATTGCTAGATACAATTAGGAAAAGGAAATATTTTTGCGTTGCTTACCCTCATGGTATTTATGAACTATTAAGGATTGCACCACAAGGGATTTGAACCCTCTTGATGTTTGAGATCTAGAGTCATAGTTAAGATGGATCTATGCTGGATTAAGAGGGATCAAATTTAAATTTCTTAAGGATGTGTACAATTTTTAAGATAAACAAAATTTACACCTCAAGAAGTTGGATCCAGTCGTAATTAGCAAAAGATGATTTCCTATACTCAAATTGTATATATCCTTATCAAATTAAATGTGTAACACATTTGAGGAGGGGCAATTTTTCTTAGACTTTTCCATTGATTTGTATCCTTTCAAGTATATTTTTCTTTTAAACTTAACCCTTTCAAACTCAGATATCCCTTTCTCTACTAAACAATGTTTAGTGATCCATCTTACCAAGGATAATCCATCTAATATAACACCAACTCCTGCTTATCCTATCAACCTTGATTTGAATAAACACATTGTCCTCTTTGTGATAACCCATTAGGTCTATTCATAAAATGTACAAAACTAAGCCATCAATCATTTCTTAAAGATAAGCTTAATATGTAACATTTGAACACAATATACATGGGTTGGTGGCCATATTCAAAATATCTCATCCCTTTTGAATGATATTCCCAATGGACAAGGCATTAGGACATTTCAAAAGATGGTCATCGACCACTTTCGAAATATCCACTAGATAGACAATCTAGTATATTTGAAATAACATATTTTGAATGCCCCTAATAATCCATGAGTCCAACTCAAAAAATCATCTTTTGATTGCCCCCAATAAACCATCATGCATGTTTTGATTTCCCTTGGCCGACCATCACGATACTTTAAAGAAACACCATTTGCATGCCCAATAGATAATCGAGATTCCTCAAAAGAACATCTTTTATAAGGCACTAATGGACCATTGGGCCTCCACAAAAGATCTTTTTAAGGCCCCGATAAATGATCAAGCCTCCTTGAAAGAACATCTTTCAAAAATCAATGATGAATAATTGGACCTATTCAAAAGATCAAGTCCCATCCTTCTAACAAATGATGTATTCAAAGGTCATCAAACCAAAACTGAAAATGGCACATCAACCATACTTTAGAGAAAAACATTTGAATTTATTAAATGGCCATTGGGACAAATTGGAAGAAAAAAACATTAAAATTCCCTGATAAGCCATTGGGAGATTCTAAAATAGGTTGTTGGGTTTCTTTCGAAGATGAAAAACAAACATGACATAAGCCCCTTTTGAAAAATGGCTATCAACTACTTTCAAAAGAACTTCCCAATAGCCCATTAGGCCTCTTTCAAAGTTCTCCTTGACTTTGAAAGGAGCAAGGTAAAAACAATAGGCTTCATTTGAAGGTAATACTGTAAATTCCAACAAAAAGGAGCTTTTACACATTCAAATAACATTTTGAATCAAACGGAAGTCCACCACCCAATTCAAAGTTACTACAAATGCATAAACGTGTATGGGATCCATGCACAAGGTATTCACCTTGTTGACCAATATATTGGCACGTTCATTCATAAAGGGGGGTTTTTTAATTGTGAAAAATAAGGTCAATATATTGTAGGTGTTGGGGGGAGGGGAGTAGGGTATCGGGGGTTTATAGGTATTGGGGGGTATAAAAAGAGCTATCTAGTAAAATTCCATAATATCTTGTAAACATGTTTTTTTTAATTGGAAATTATGTATTGGGAGGGGGGCTCAAGAAAAGGATTTTGGTAGGTATTTATCAATATCTAGTGAAATTAGGGGTATTCCTTAATATCCCATGATCGAAGGAACTATGACATAGTTTCACTGAGTGAATACCCTGTTGACCCATGCAAAGGCTTAAAATAACATTCAAAATTCAATAGTTCAAAGGCTCATTTGATTGAATCTACCACAAATTTGTGTTCTCCTTTTGCAACATTTGTATGCTCAAAGGATTTGATCTGAATTTAGCCCACACCATCAAGTGTTGAATGAGGCATACAATACAATGCATAACATAAACTTGAATGCATAATGTAAATTTCAACCACTAAACTCTAAGGCATATAGAATTCCAAAGTCATACAACCTATCAATGCAACCATCATTCATATATAAAAATAGAATCCAAAAGGTAATTAAATCCAAATAAACTCTGAGGAATTTTGAAACCACAAAGAAAACACTTAAACCTTACAACACATCACCATCCATGAATTTCATTGCCCATTTCACTCATAAGCATATCATAGCTTAGCAGTGGAATTATAAACATGAATTCAATATGGAGATGAAACACTTATCTTCTACATAAGTTGGTCTAAGGAAACATTGCTACTATCAAGTAATTTTCCATACAACCATAAAGGATCACCCCCAAGCTAGGCTATGAGGCCAATAAGGTGAGGGAAATAGGATAAATGATGGCCCTAGGAAAATATGAGAAAAGATCACCAGAATCATGTTTGGAAAGATAAAGATTATGGTCGCAAGACAAGCAAAGACCATGACAGAAGAAGCCGCACAACAGACGAATAAAGTCGGTCGAGAGGAGGAGTTCAACCTATTTTTGGTAAATAGATAGTTAGATTAATAGTCTACCTTTGGGAAATAAAGCATGAATTTAAATTGGGTCGATAGTGCCTATTTTTATATGTAATGGGATGGGTTAAATTAGTAAGAAAACCTGTCAACTAATAGTTGAGAATCAATTGACGAGTAAAGAAAGAGTTGTAAAATCCAATAAAGTCGATCCAATCTCTGTGCAGATGACATATCATAATAGAAGAACATAATACAGAAGAAAAGAGATAACACATATACGGTGAAGAAGACGAAAAGAAAGAAAATATATAGAGACCGAAAACTAGAGAGAAAGAGAGGGGAAAAGAGTCATTGATTGTAAAGAATATCTAAAGAAGAGTCTACATGTTGTGTGCGCAGACCAAAGGCATTTAATTATTACTCAATTCCAGATGAAGAGCGCCTTTTTGGTTTTTCCCGGATGAGTTTCCACATTAACCTCTGTCTTTATGTCTCTGATAACTATGTCTAGGGTTGAATGAATATCTGTTGTGAATGAATCTGTTAAGTATATTGAGCATCTTAAAGATATAAATGGTATAGTATTGCATGTTTAATAATATGGACTATATGTTATGATGAATGTCATCAGATCAATATGTTATATTCTTTGATGATATATGCATGAAGACAAAATTCTATTTCATGGTTTCGATCAAGTGACTTGATGGTGCTATGATAATAAAATCCTCATACACAACTTCAGAAACCTAGTTTTGGTAGTCCCCATAGATATCTCGGGTGAGACCTCATCTGCATTCTAGATGTTGCCGACGGGGTTATGCTCTGTCAGGCTGATATCTTGAGATTTTTTTACGAAAAATGGATCTAGACCTAGGTCGATAGAGAAATAAGCCAACAAATGGTTCTGTTTCCAGTGGTTAGCTACACAATTTCAGCTATCAGCTGAAGAAATTGACACGAATATCCAGGATTAGCCTGAAGAATGGCGACAACCTACCACAGAGGATAAAATATCTACACAAATAGATCCAAAATAGGATGACCCAATAGAAAATCAGAATGGAACTTAGGGAGGCGATCCACCCACAGAGGAAATCCCAAGAATCTCTCCCTACAACAATCAAAATGATTTTGGTGCAACCCCAATAGATCCAGAGTTGGGGGGTAAAAGAAAACAATCTGAAAAGTATGAAAAGAGTTGCAAGAAGAGGAAGTCCAATAAGAGAACTGGAATTGTTGGTCTTACTAACAACGACTACAACATTATTTAAGATCAAATGGAGGAAATAGAAAATCAAAGATGCAGAAAGATGGATGAAAGACACACAGGATTGGTAAGCGAGATTATACATTTACTGAAGACACTGTGTACTGTAGTAAAGGAAGTTCAAGTAGTGGTTAACTGGGAGCGGTATTTGAAAGTGTTGTAGGAAGAAACAAGCCCATCAAAAGAGTGACCAGTCGAAGTAGGTCGACACCTCCACACAGAAAAATTCTTGTGAATTTAATGACAATTGACTTAGGGACCGTTGAATACAATGCCATGATCAAGGATATTGGTCATGCGACTTTTTAATTTTTCATAGTACCAATGTATCTACTGCATGCTATTCAGAAGACTGCAGTAGAGCACGGAAAGAGAGCGTGGGTTGCTTTTCCAACTCAAGACATCAAAGAAAACCATTGCGTCACTGAAAAATACAGTCAAGGAGACAAATAATAAAGCAAAAACCTGGAAGGATGACAGGAAACGACTGGATGCAGTTGTTACACTTACTTGCGGTAGTTTCACTGATGAAGGGATTACACTCGAGATGTTCTCCAAAGCAAAAATTTTATGATTGGGTGAGGTAGCTGAGAACGTCCACAAATGATTCATGAAGTTCAAATCAAAGATGACTCCCAATACACCTCCAGAGGTACTGGAAGAGAACCAGAAGGAAACAAATGAGGCTACACAGAATATTGAGGAGGTAGAGGCACTTTGTGCCAAAGCAATCAAACATGTTTCTCGGTCATTGGAAGCCTTGATAGACGACACAGAGCTAGAACAAGTTACATACACAGCAGTTCTTGCCGCTTCTGCCCATAGGTGCATTGGAAGATCTTGATCATATATCATTGTCTTCACTGCCTCCATGATGGTTCTATTCTTTCTTTCTGCTACCCCATTCTGTTGGGGATTGTAGGGAGTAGTTAGTTCCCTCTTTATTCCTGCATCTTTGCAAAAGGCATCAAACTCTTTTGAGGTGTACTCTCCTCCATTGTTTGATCGAAGAATCTTAATTTTCTTGTCAGAAAGATTCTCTATCAAGGCTTTGAACTCCTTGAATTTCTCAAACACTTCACTCTTTGCCCGTCAAGAAGTATATCCAAGTCTTTCTTGAAAAATCATCAATAAATGTGATATAATATTCAAAGCCACTTAAGGATGTGGAAGACATTGGACCACATACATCTGAATGAATCAATTCCAACGTACCTTTTGTTTTTGTTTCACTCTTCGGGAATGGATTCTTGATGTTCTTTCCCTTCGCACATCCTTTGCAAATGCCTTCATGCTTGATCTTCATGTCTGGTAATCCCGTCACTACTTTGTTCATAGAGCCTTGTAATTGATGTGGGAAAGCCTTCTATGCCATAGTTCACTAGGGTCAGTGCACTCATGCACAAAGGCTGTTTCTGGATGCCCCTTTAGTTTATACAAGCCCCCTTCTTCTTCACCAATGATGATTGCATCTTCAATATTCTTTCCTTTGGGCCACATAAGTACTTGACCATCTATGAAAGCAACTCTGAATCCTTTCTTATCTAAAGCTGAGATAGAAAGTAAATTTTTCTTTAAACCAGGTACATATAATACATTTTTCATTTTTAAGGGATTACCTGAGTCAAGTTTGTAGCTTGCTTCACCAACTCCTTTGATCGGATATTGATAGTCATCTCCTATGGATACTTTCTGAGGAGAGCTCTTTTCTTCAAGTTTGGATAGAGTTTTCTTTTGTCCCGTCATGTGCTTTGAAGCACCACTATCAATAAGCCAAGTCTCTTCTCTAGGAGTCACAGACCCAGAGAGAGTAGAAAATAGTACATATTCTTCTGCATCTTCTTCTCTTGCTTGCTTTCTCGAAGGTCCTTCTTCTTCTTCTTCTTCATCCTCATCTTCAGCTAGATGAGCATGATATCTTTTGTTGTTGTTGATCCTCTGCTTATATTCTTGCTTCTTTATAGGACAGTTTCTAGCAATGTGTCCTATCTTGTCACAGTGGAAGCATTGAAAACCAGAGTAGTCCTTACTAGATAGACTTTCTTTTGATCTTTGGAATCTTCTGGGAGGTTGATGCTCTTTGTGACTTCCCTTCTTGAAGATGGGTTGATTCCTTCTTCTTTTTATGTTATGAGTGGCTAGGGCTTGATCGTCCTCTTTTAGTAAGGCTTCTCTATTTGCCACTCTAGTCTCCTCTTGAATGAAGTCTTCCCATACCACATCAAACTGTTTGCTTTCCTTCCCGGCACACATCATTTGAATGAATGATTCCCATGGTCTAGTGAGACCATTGAGAGCAGTCATAACCATTTCATCTTCATCAAGCTTATCTCCAATAGCTTCTAGTTGCTCTTTGATCTAGGAAACCCTTGAAAAGTAGTCCATGACTCATCTTGATGCTCTTCAGTTGAGCTCTTAGATTCATCTTCCTGTTGATGTTTCTTCCCTCAAACATTCTGGAAAGGGCATCATACATTTCTTTTGGAGTCTTATTGGATGACACTTGAGGAATCAAGTGATCCTTAATGTAGTCAGCAATAATTCTTTGTTCCCTAATCATATCCTTTCTGTGCTTCTCCTTGGCTTCAGCTTCTTTACGTTTTGACACTGCTTCTTTGACATACTTATCAAGATCATTCTCTTGGAGAATGAGACCAATCCTATATTTCCATGCTCGAAAATTCTCTATGCCTTCTAGCTTGTCTTCAAGCTTAGTGCTTGAAATCATCTTGCTAGTACAAAAAATTGAAATTTTGTGGAATGAGAAACTGACCTTACCAGTAGATGTGCTTGAATGAGGTGAGTTGACTGATGTACTTGGATTCTGGAAATCTCGATTCTTCACCTTTCAAATCAGATGATTCAGCTTCTGCAGAAATTCCTGTCACTATTTCTGTGATATCTCCGCAATTACTACCCCTCTGTGTCTGAAATTTCGCACTGAGGTAACCTCGTATGTCCCTGATCCAACACCATATGTTTCATCAAAATTTGTTTCACCAATTTGGATTTATGATCCTTTTCCCAAGGTGACCTATTACAGGACTGTTCAGAACAGTAAAGTTGTACAGCATGCCATGTGTCACTGTTTCATATTCTGGGTTTGAACTTTGGACCAAAGAAAGTAAATTCTGTGCCCTTTGTGTAAAATCTTCAGGAATTCTATTTGGACCTCTGTAGCCCAAGCTATATCAATTTTCCCCAGGTGTCCTGTTTAGGGACGAATTATGGAAGAGGCTGGAACCCTAACTTGGAGGGATCATATCTCCCAAAATATAGCGAATATAAGGCTGAATTTTGGATACAGTGTACAGAAGGATTTTATCTTCAGCCTCTACAATTTTCAGCTCCTGAAACTTTGCCAATATCTAGATATAGAGAATGTACCAAAACGTAGCAGTTTTAGTATTTAGGGTTTTTCTAGCTCGGGGTCAAACTAGGGTTTGACTTTCCTGGAGTTTCACCCAACCAAAAAACTTGATCCAGGTCTCTAGACTTCGATTTTGATGAGGATAGAAATCCTATGCTGGGCTCACTCAAAAATTCTTCTTCTGCAAGAAGCCCTAATTTCCCACACCGAAAACTGAAAATGCTTGGAATCGAATTCCGCTTCGACAGAAAGATGCGCCCTTCAATGGAGAGTCAGCCTAGCCTTCTTTTGCTGATCAATTGTGGAGAGAGAACCAAAAATTAATAAGCCCTAGATTATATAGCTGCACAATGTCTTCTTTTCAGGGTGGCTCTGATACCATGTTAAATTTTCATATGCTTAGCTAAGACATCAGTATTTCATTTCATTTTCATGACAAAAGCATATAAACAGGATCACTGAAAGATAGACAAGCACAACCATAAAAAAGGAACACAAAGATTTATCCTGGGAAAACCCTAAAGGGAAAAACCTAGCAAAAGCTTCCTCAATATAGATGCCCCAAAAAGATAAAAGTTAAAACCAGCAAGGAGATCAAAGCCTGATCCTCCTCCTTCTCCATCTACTTCTCTTCTCCACTAATGTGCTACACAAGTGAGAGTGTGTGTGTCACAAATGAGGAGCACTACACCTCTATTTATATTCATCCATTCACTTAAGTTAACTCATTTGACATGTAGGCTCGAGTTAAATCATGTAGGCTCGAGTTACACATGTAGGCTCAAGTAACCACACTGGGGTGCTAATGACCCACCTTTACAATTAGAGGGGACTACCTCATGACTCTTATTAGTTCTTCTGATTAGAAGCATCGGGGTACAATGTAATACAAGTGGTTCTCCCAGTAGGACCATCGGGGACCACAAAAAGATACATATATAATATTCTTTGAAGTTACAATATTTCAACAGTTTGGACATAACCAAGTATACCATCGGTAGGTGGTTTCAAAGTAGGATGAGGAGCATTCTGAATTAAATCACACAAAGTTCTTGACTGGGAATAGACCAAGTCTAAGTACTGAGCACGACTAATGGATTTCTCTTTGGTAACAACGCCTTCCATGGAAACATCTCTGGAAATGGTTGGAGGTAATGACTTAGTAAACCAATCGACAAGTAATTGATCAGGGATGGGATCCTTAATCAACCTACATCATCGTATCCGCTCATGTATATCATCAGATATATGGGTGTAAGTGGTATAGCGAAGTGATGTCAAAATGAATTGATCTATGAAACCAGATATTATAGGTTTGATCCCCACTAGAGTCGCCAATTTTGTTAGTGAAAATCCTTGGTAGGTGCGGACACGAACTATTTCCCTAGTATAAATGTTTCAGGTCTAGAACAAAACACACACAACAATGTAACATTTCCCTAGATCGTTAAATCACTTGAATGTAAAGATTTCTTACCTCTTAGTGGAGATGATCCTTTCCTTCTCGGATGCTTTTGTGATCAGCTATAAAGAAGAGACACCTGCAAAAGGATGTAAAGGACAATATACAAAAAATGAAAGCAACACGATAACTTAACAAACCTATGCTAATGATCATGGAGAAAAATAATAAACAACTTGAATCGATCACAAATTATTTATGGGAAGGGAAAGCATATTTGTATTAACATTAATGGGGAAAGAACTACAACCAAAACCTTGATGTTGAAGCTTCATTCTCACCGGCTTTTCGACTCACAAAACTCTACAAAACTGTCACTGACAATATCAAACTTTTTTTCCTCTCGCATCTAGAGTAATTCCAACAACATAAATGTACTCTCTTTGTCCTCTCCCATTCACGAGGGTGATCTTATTTATATAGGCCAAAGGGAGATCAAATAGGTTGAGATTCTTTGGGAGGAAGGGGAGGGATCATCCCTAGAGGTTAGGGGTTCAATTGCCACCTAATCTAATTAGTTGGGATAATCCTTCCTGGAGACTTTATTCTAGAAGGTTCTCAAAATTTCTCTTTTTTGCATTTTTGTGGGCATTGATGCCTTTTGCACACTAGAAACTAGCATCAGGAATGGTTGACGCTCTTTGCACACAGGTGAAGAGTGTCACTGGCACTTACTGTCAACTAGCAAAAGGATCCAGGATTGGATAACACTCTATTTCAAGATACAAGATGCATCAAAGATCTTAAGATTGGGATTCTAGCAAGGTAGAATTTCTCCAAAAGTGGTTTTGGAATATAAACTTCATGGAATTAGGCAAAGTGACAATTTTAGGTGTAACAGATATGTCTGCAGAACGAGTTGGATTAAGGTATGAACATTTGTTCAATTTAAAAATAAATATAGTATAATCAAATGCTTGAGATGTAATTACACTGGCCATGTAGCGAAGTATTGTCACACTATAAGATGTTATGTGTGTGATGGTTTTGGACACAAGGCTCAATATTGTCCAAAGAAAGTGAGACAATATTGTGCAAATAAAGTGAGACTATAAGAAAGATGGTTTTGGACATCTGGAAGGAATTGTTTCATATAACATTGATAGAAAAATATGGACAGAAAAACAAAATTTTCCTGTACAATATCAAAGACGTGTTGCACACATAAAACAATGGGTTATGAAAACTCCTCAGGAAAGTACAGTTAAAGTAGCAAGTGATTGCTACCCATATTGATAGCCACTAAAAGGTTAAGTAAGATCCTTGGATACAACATCTTATTCATTAGGAAATCAAGGAATGCAATAGTATGTATTGCAGCCGGAAAACATTTGAGGATTGTTGCATAAAGTTGCAATGATGTAAAGATGAAAAGGAACTGGGCATAAAAATACAACCATACTAAATTATTTGTGAAAATTTGCCTCACAAAGGACTCATACATGTGATTATTCAAAGAAATGTACAAATAATTATTGCTAATGACAAACAAAAGTTGTGCGCAAATACAACATTACATAACCAAATTTTATATTATATTCAAAGGTTTCTGTTACATGAAGAAAAAATTACATAAGATCTCTATCGCAAAATTAAGAATTGAAGTATCAAAAGTTTTAGAAAAACAAGATCACAGAGAAATAACAATAAACAAGATGCAAATATAAAACACATCAACACATTACAAGAGAGACACCTATATAATGTGGTTCACCAAAGATTGAATACGTCCGACAAAAATTGCCAATCCTTTTATTGTACCATCCAACAAAATGAAGGGATACAACCTGCAGCACATCCACTACACTTCCTCTTCATTCTCTCATAGTCTCTCTCACACAATCATAAAGATGGTTTTTCATAATACTACAATACATAGTCATATTACAATGTTTTCCTTTTAAATGGGAATTACGATGGGAAAATACCACATGATAACCAAAACCATGGGCCTGTAAATTGTTGGCCAACAAACAACCCAATTTTTTTTTTCCAAGGGCTTCACCCTCGCACCCCTTCATTGGGATGAGTGTATAGTAAAACTGGGTACAAACACACCTGAACAATAATATCTTTGAATCGGGAAGATTAGGCTCCACAACAAACAAAAAGAAAGCATGCTAAGTCCTAACAACAACTGTAGTACATTACAACGATGGGAGATATGTTGAACAAAATTGGAAATTACAAATTGGACTTAGAGTCGAAGCTCAAGGCCCACCTCCACAACATCACGGGTTGGCTTCTCAGATAAGAAAAGTTCAAGATCCAATGGATACTCCTCAATGAATTAAGAAGATTGAAGAAGTGGACAAAGTTGTAGAGTTGAAGAAGAGGATTTTCTGCTACACTGCTCCATCCAAATCAAATTCAACATGATAAGAGTATGTTCTTGTTGTTTATCTAGGCATTCAATTCTCTTCTCCAAACCCAACAATTTCTCTAAATTACTTTGGCTAACTTGCGATTGTGATTTCTAGTGCATGAAGTCAAATTCCTTCATTTGAGATTGCCAAATTTTCATGTCTACTTTCATCCTCACAAACTCAGTATGCTGCGACTGAACTAGTGAAGGAAGACTATTGAACAAATTGTTAAATCTTTGAAAGTGAGAAGACACGGTGGATGAAGATGGGACAATAAGAAATTGTGACTCTGAGAGAAATATCAACAATGAATGAACCAAGATGAAGAACCACACCACACATAGATAATATATAGAATCAGAAGGTATTTCTTGCATGAGCGAAAATAAATTGAAAAGACGTTGAGGTTAATTGCATTCACGAAGGAACAATTCGAAGCTAACTAGAGAGACATCAAAATTTATTGGATGTATTAATAATATTTGGAAAAGGGAAAAAAAGTGGGTTGTTCCTTATGAACAAAATGATATCGTCTAAAATCTCAAAGTACAACAACAACACACTATATTTTTCACATAAGTTATTGGCTTGTTGATGGAAGAAAATATGCGCCATATTAAGAAATTTTTTGGACGTCATGGCAATATGTGTGAAATCACATGACAAGACTATGCGAAATCGCATTAATCAATATGTGGTTAGCAAGCAACAAAAATCAATGATTTGATTATGCATAAATGAAACATTTGTGACATGCAGTATATATAGCATAGTAGAAGTAAAAAAAAGATGAATTGAGAAGCGTGAAGACATGGGGAATTAAATACTAATATTATCCCTTTTCCATTGATGTCAAAGGGGGAGAATGAATAATGAAAAAAAGAGAATTGAAACTGAAGGCTAAGAAGGAAAGGTCTGTGCAAAAGAGCAGAACAGAGATTAAAAAAAAATGAACATAGGGGGATCGATATTTTGTGCACAAAAGAATATCTCATATTCAAGTGGATCTCAATCTTAGTTTGTGTTGAAATCAATGCCAAAGTGGGATAGTATTGAACCTTTGTGTTTTCATTGATGTGAAAGAGTAAACAAACAAGCTTGACGTCAAACAAGAAAATGTTGATGAAGAATAAAGTATAGATGCTTGTTGTTATAGTTGATGATGCTGAGAAAAAAGTCAACTTGAAGAAATATATAAAAGTATATGTAAGCCTCAACAATATTAGACAATGCCTCTCTTTGTAAGTAAATCCAGTTTGAAGAAGTACACAGAGAAGAAATGTGGAAGTTCAAGAAGTGCACAAAACCCCACAAGGTTGAATTATCAACGAATGCATGTTGATACAAGATGAATTTATGTCGTTAGATTGACCAAGGGGTGCATCCATGGAGGTGGGTTACAATTTTTGGCAACACAATTTTGGAAAAAATACAAAAACGTACCTCCATCGATCTTTTTCCAAACCCTCGATTGAGGTGTTAAGACCTCGATCGAGGTGTTTTTAAACCCTCCATCGAGGTTTTCTTAAACCCTCGATCAATATTTTGAAAAAACCTCGATCGAGGTACAAGTGCTCTATCGAGCATCTTTAATCGTTTTTTCTATAAATAGGCAACGAACCTTTGATATAATTTAGTGCATTTGTTGGATAGAAAAAGGGTCATTTATATTCATTTGTAGATATGGGTCGTGGAGTAATTGGAGTTATAGATATGATTGATCATCTATTAATCCAACATCTTTAAATCCAATTACTCCATGACTAATATCTACACATAAAAATTAGAGGAAGCGGCAGTAGTAATGATTTTACTTGTTTCTTCTTCAAGGTATGTACTATTACCCACAAGTATTATTTTTCTAGTCGAAATTATGTTTTATTAAAATTTCTTATCATATAATTCTATGTTTCATTTTAATTGAATTCGAAGACCTTGTTCCCATGAACAATACAAGATTTGAAAAACTTTGATTAAATAGATTTTTGGATGTCCATATTCGCGTGCACACTCGAATATGGGCACTCGAATATTTTTTAGTTAAAGTTTTAAAAATATCGATCGAGATTTTCATTTAATGAAGTCTTCCAAAAGATGCTTGGACACCTTGTATTTTGAATCCCCATTTGAATTCATGTCATTGAACATTTTCAATTCTTGTCGAAATGAGAATTAGTATCATGTTTAGTCACGTGTTATTGATGTAATTTCTAATGTCATTCAATAATTTACTAGTAAGATTAACTACAAATGTGTGGCACAATAACAATTTTGAAGAGAGATAGATTGTGTAATAGTTAGAAACATCCAGGAAAATTCACTTGAGGCTGCGAGCGCTCCTTCAAGCTAGGGTTTTTTGCTGCGTGCGCTACCCAGCGGCCACCATGGCTGCTCCTGGGGGAGGGAAATCCCCTCCCTCCCTGCCTATCTCTGCTGAAGAAGCCTTCCGGAGGCTCTTATCGCATGCCGGGAAGAAACTGGCGGCCCCCTCGATCCTGAAATTCATTAAGAAACTGGACCCATCTAATCTAGACTCCGATCAAGGCGGTTTCTCTGATGTAGGAGCCTCGGAATCCAGCAGCTCACGTGCAATGCCTCTGAGGTCCACCAGGGGAAGAAAATCAAAGAAAAAGCACAGAGAAAAGAAGTCCTTCCGAGAAGTAGCCAAAGGAACTCAGAAAACTTTGCCAACCATGATTAGCACAAGATCGAAGCAAGGCCAGCCCTCCAAGGGGGCCTCCCCACCCAAGAAAG
This sequence comes from Pseudotsuga menziesii, assembly GCA_001517045.1. Lineage (NCBI taxonomy): Eukaryota > Viridiplantae > Streptophyta > Pinopsida > Pinales > Pinaceae > Pseudotsuga > Pseudotsuga menziesii. Next base: position 331,913 of record LPNX010317169.1, on the reverse strand, counting down.
TTTAAATGCGATACATCTCTTGGAACTGCAGAGGTTTAGGCTCTAAACCAAAAGAAGAAGCACTGAAAGACATCATCAGAATAAACAAGCCGGACATTCTGTTAATTCAGGAGACAAAATTGGAGGATTCAATCCTCTATCAAGCTGGTCACGCCTTCTGGAAAAAGGGCCCTGGGATAGCAATAAGCTCAAAGGGGGGCTCAGGAGGAATAGCCACTTTTTGGGATTCTGCCAAATTTGATTTGGTCAATGAGGAAAGTAGCGATCACTGGATCTTCACAAATTTTCTCCACCGGGACTCTGGTCAGCAAGTAAGTCTCTTCAACATGTATGTTCCTTCTCTTTTTTCTAAAAAACATAATTGCTGGGACTCCATTGATTTGTTTCTAAGCCAGTACATGCCTAGAAACATCATCATTGCTGGAGATCTCAACGTCACGCTGGCTGCAGAAGAAAATAAAGGAGGCTCCATAGTAAGGGATCAAGCTAGAGAATGGGTAGAGGACATTATCCTCAACTGGGATTTGATGGATATCAAGCCTCCATCAGGGAAATTTACCTAGTCCAACAGAAGGCTAGGCCCCGGGCACATTGCAGCTCGCCTCGACAGATTCCTCATTCATTCTGACTTCCTTACCTCTGGTTTTCTGGCCACCTCTAAAATCCTCCCCAATTGCACCTCTGATCACAAACTGATCTTGCTAGAGCTCTCCTCTGATTCGAATCTGGGTCCTATCCCATTCCGTTTTATCCCGCTTTGGTTGCTCCAAGAGAACTTCCAGCAAGTAGTCTAGCATTCCTGGTCTGCTCCGATCCCTGGATCCCCTTCCTTCTCCTAGGAGTAGAAACTAAAGAGGCTCAAATCAGACCTAAAGAACTGGGCTAAGCTCTTAACCTCTCCTACCTCCCATAGAATCGAAGCCCAAAAAGCCCTCGAAAATCACCAGCAAGCTATGGACATTCTCCCCATCTCCAATAGTATTCTCTCCGAAGAATCAGAGCTTCAAAAGTCCTATTTTCAAGCGTGTAGAGTCGAAGAAGAATTCTGGCGTCAAAAGTCAAGAAGCTTGTGGCTAGAGAGTGGAGACAAAAACACAAATTACTTTCACAAACAAGCTGAAGCTCGTAAAAGCTTCAAAGCTGTAACTGAAATCAACTTTCAAGGATCTCTGATAAAAGACTCTGAAGAAATAAAGAAAGCAGCCTTCCTTACCTTCAAAGATCTCTTTTCTGCTCTAGAGGACGACCCCTTAAACCCGCTGGACCACCCCTTCGACCTCATTCCTCCCCTGATTCAAGAGGCTGATAACCTCCTTCTTTCCGCCCCCATCTCCTTAAAAGAACTAAAGAAAGCCCTGTTCCGAATGAAGCCTGACAGCACCCCCGCCCCTGATGGATTTACTGCCAAATTCTACATTAGCTGTTGGGATATTATTAAATTGGACCTTTTAAGAATGGTAAGGCACTCTCAAACCACCTGCAGAATTGGGGGAAGCACTAATTCTGCCTTTTTAACTTTAATCCCGAAAGAAAAGGGAGCCACTTCCTTCTCCAGATTCCGGCCAATCTCCCTTTGCAACTTAAGCTACAAGATTATAACCAAAATCATTGCCAATAGGCTTAAAAAAATTCTCCCCAGAGTCATCCCAGAGAATCAAGGGGGGTTCATAAAAGGACGAAAGATCCAAGACAATATCCTCCTTGTTCAAGAGGCTATCCACTCTAGCTTCCAGAATAAAGAAGAAGGAATGGTGATAAAGCTTGATCTAGCCAATGCTTTTGACAGGGTCAGACATGACTTCCTCTTCTTAGTTATGAAGAAACTTGGTTTCTCTCCCCACTTTATCAATTGGGTGCAAGGTTGTATCAGCTCCCCGTGGATAGCCCCCCTAGTAAACGACAGATCCACTGACTTTTTCCAAGTGTCCAGAGGACTCCGGCAAGGCTGTCCTTTATCACCTCTCCTTTATGCAATTCAAGCTTCCATCCTAAGCTTTCAGTTAATATCCAGCAAGCAGAAGAATCTTCTTTCAGGCCTGCAGCTGGCCCCAAAGGTAAAAACATCAACCATGCTCAGTTCGCGGATGACACGATCCTGTTAGGTGGAGCTAGCATCTACTTGGCAAATCAATTTAAAAAAGACCTTGAAGTTTATAAACTGGTTTCAGGAAGCAAAATCAACTTTCAGAAGAGTAAGATATATGGTTGGAATTGTTCAGTAAAGGAACTAGGGGAGATAGCCAGAACTCTTGGCATGGAAGTTGTATACGATTGGGACTCCTTCATCTACTTAGGCGTCCCAATTTTTAAGAAGGGCTCGAGAGAAACTCATTGGTCTCCTATCATTGACAAATTTAAGAATTGAATCCAAAACTGGGGCTCCAACTGGTTAAATCTTGCAGGTAAAACAGTGTTGCTCAAATATGTGCTCATGAGTATTCCAATTTATGAAAACTCCATTATGCTCGCTCCGGTTTCTATCTTGAAAAAAATGGAGATGCTGATAAGAAAGTTACTTTGGGAAGGAGGCAAAGGTAACCTCCATTGAATCCATCTAGTTAGCTGGAATAAAATCCAAATGCCTTATAAGGAAGGAGGCCTTCAAGTCAGGGATCTGGCAAGACAAAACTTGGCCATGGGGGCCAAAATCCTGTGGAATCTGGTTTCTGGAAGAGATAGTTGGAGAAAAAAAGTTCTAAGAAGGAAATACTTCCCTGGGAAAAGGTAAGATGTCTGGATAGTCCGACTCCCCGCAAGAAAGGCTCACCCATCTATAAGCTTTGTCTCAAATTCCTTCACCATTTCCAACCCAATCTTCATTGGATCCCTGGAAACGGGAAGAAAATTAAGCTGTGGGAGGACTCCATCATGGGAGAACAACCCCTGGGACAAAATTCTGGGATAAGGAACATTATGGAATGGGATCAAAACAATAATATAAAAACTCTTTGGGACATCTCAAGCTGGGAGGAATAAGGAAACTGCATTTGGAAGGATTGGAATTTTGACAATCTCCCCCACTGGCTAACTGACGAAAAGGATTATTTAATTCAGCATCTCCAAGGGAATTCACCCACAGCAAAGCACAGTCAAGACAAAAGAGGGTGGGGCCAGGGATTAGGTAGTTACTCAGCCGCTGAAGGATACAGTGACTTCCTCTCTTTGCTTCACGCTACTCCCAATCCAGCAAGCTGGAACTTTATCTGGAATTACCCGTTTGTGCCTAAGATTGACCTCTTCTGCTGGACAGCTGCTCATAAAAGTATTCTGATTGGGGACAATCTAAAGAAAAGAGGCATGGAAGGTCCGTCAATATGTCCTCTTTGCTGCTCTGAGGAAGAGACAATGAATCATCTCCTGATAACTTGTCCCTTCTCCAAAGAAATATGGTCAGAGGTCCTCCTCCTTAACCTTGAGGATCTCGCTCTCCCCCAAATCATTTCTGACCTGTTTGCCTCCTGGGCCATCATCTCTTTCTTTGAGCTTCATAAAAAAGACCTTCTTAAATCAATTTGGATGTGGGCCCCTAAAGCAATTTGCTGGAAGATCTGGCTAGAACATAATAGCTGAATCTTCGGGGATGAGGAAAATTCAAGCATCAAGATTGCAATCAAGTGCAAAGCCCTCCTGGGGGAGCTTTCGGTAGCCAAGAGCCAGCTCAAGAATTCCAGAGACTTGGATCCCCAAGAGAAAAGATGGTTGTCTCAGTTCCGTTATCCTGATTCTATTCCCAATGCGCCCATCTCAAACCATGCTATTTGGGAAATCCGCCTAAAAGAAAATGACTTCCTAATGTGGAGATCCAAATTACAGAAAAGAGCCCTATTTTTTGATGGAGCCTCAAAAGGTAACCCAGGGCTAGTAGGAGGAGGAGGGGTCCTCTTTTCGGATGAGAACTCTATCTTAGCCACCTATGCGTGGGGGCTAGGATCAATGTCCAACAATAAGGCAGAGGCGTTGGCATTATGGCAAGGCCTCAAGCAAGCCCAAGAGAGAAACTTAGACTCCCTAGTGGTGTTCGGAGACTCGAAATTGATCATCCAAGCCCTGAGGTCAAAAAAATTGCCTTCCAACATCTTTTTAAGCTCTATCCTTAAAAAAATCCTCTTGTCAGTCTCAAATTTTAGAGAAATCAGTTTCTTCCACGTTCTACGTGGACTCAATGAGCAGGCGAATCTGGAGGCCAACAAGGCTGCAATGTTGGGCAGAAGCGTCCTGGTTGTAAATGGCATAGATTCTCACTGTAATATTCCCTAAATCGCCTTTGGCAGAGATTCTCTCTGCTGTATCCCTTCAGAACCAGCGTGGGAAGCATTTTCGAGATATCCCATAACCTTTAAGTCATTTCTTTGGTACAGCTCTGAGTGCTTTGGAGATTCATCAGTACTTCAAATCTTTCCCATCCTCTTCTCGTGAACCCTCTCCTCCTTATTATGGGCAGCTCCTTCCCCTCTTCGAGCAATCTTCAAGAGCAGTCTTCACGTTTCTGGGATTCTGCAGGTTCTTGGAGATTGCCCCTGGCTCCCTTCCCTTCCCCTGGTTCCTCGCGTCATCCTGCTCGCACCTGATCCCATGGCTTCAATGGGTTCGTCATCCAATTCGTCTGTGGAAGAAAGACTTGCTGAGATCCAACAGTCCTTAGATGCTCTCAAATTAAAATTAGATGAACAAGGAATCCAACTCAATTCCAACGTTGAAGAAGACCGCAAGCATTGGAAGAAATTCTCCTCTAAGCTTCGATCTCTCAAGAATGATCTCAAGGATTCAAAAGGAGGGATGGAATACTTTCAAGATGTTGTCTTCTCACGTTTCAAAGATGCCGCCAATGTTACAGGAGACTTTGGGAATCGAATTACCGCGCTAGAGACAGCAGTTAACAAGATCATGGAGAAGTTCAACTCCAAATAGCTCTTCCTCTTTACTCCTCTCTCCCTTATACATTGCTCTGATATTTTATGCTGTAATGTTCGTTTCAGAAATATTGAGCCTTGGGGCTGTGTAAAGTTTCTTTGGATTTCATGATATTTTCAGTCTGATCATGAGAATTTTGAGTCCAGCTCTTGATGTAATACAGCACCCGGTGGCTGTTTCACCGGTCTTTATTTAATCCTTCCCCATGTTACAGTCTAAAAAAAAAACAATTTTGAAGACTAAACAATGGACATTGATATAACCCAAGGAAATGATGTCATATTTTTTTTTTCATGCTCACATTTTCATCTCTCTAAAGGTACTAAAAATACTTTGCTCCTTCATATATAATTTTTAATTTTAAAAAACTACAATTATGTAATATGACTCTAAATTTAACACTACTTTTTATCTTAATCGTTTTGCTCTATTCCTCCCTGGGCTCTGGGCTTTAAATATATGTCCCGAAGATCTATATCGTAGGTATATCATAGTCCTGAGAATCCAGGTCGAGTAGACACAACTCGCCTAAGTTTAGCTCATCAACTGAATTGCATGCATCATTTATCTTCTTGGTTCAATGCAAAAAGAATACTATGACAATGATGCATGCAATTCAGTTGATGAGCTAAACTTAAGCGAGTTGTGTCCACTCGACCTGGATTCCTAGGACTATGATCTACCTATGATATAGATCCTCGAGCCAGATATTTAAATCCCAGAGCCCAGCATGGAATAGAACACGACGATTAAGATAAAAATTAGTGTTTTCAAAGTCATATCACATAATTGTAGTTTTTTAAAATTAAAAATTATATACGAAGGAGAAAATTATTTTTAGTATTTAAAAACTTTCACTAAATTTCTATAGTACATTGTATACACATTAGATATATTGTTGATAGGAATCAAATGATGTTGAAATTCCTTTCCAACCATTGATAACATAAATAAGCTAGATGTCGAATTCTAATGAAAACACACCATGATACTACTTGAATATAAGCATAAAAAAAAATTAAATGCACGTAGTTCACGGACTCTAAAATTATTGTTAAAGCCCCAAAATGAATCTTCGGCTTCACCGGTTTCACAACTATTGGTTAAATTTTTGAGTTATCATGCTATGATGCATTGAAGGGTTTATTGTATCTATGCCATGGTCTTCTCATGCCTCATTATCATGCCTTTTGGTAAGACAATAAAGAGGGTAGTGGCATACATCGGCATGGAAAACGGTTTTGACATAGAGGTATACGCATTAGATGTTTTCATTAAATAACTTAAATTACTTCCTGTGACTGTCAATTCATTGAATTGTGGACTGGTACAAAACACAACAGAATTTTAGAGCCACGAGCCCTTAATTACTCACACTTAGAACTTTCTCAAATCTAGCCATTAATAAACTTCTTTTGGTATTTTGGTTCAATTTAAAAGGCGGATTGTTGAGACTCAGACATGCAGTGAGTTGCAAGGATTCAATTGACTTAGGATTCATTCCATTTACCCTCCATCTCATACATGTATGCTTTCACGACAAGTGTTGAACAAAAAAATTTAATGCTCTGACCCCAGTTATGCTAGCTTTGCTAACTTGCTTGGTATGTAGGAATTTTTTTTAATGTTTTCTGAGTTGTGTATTATTTTCTGTTAGGTGCCCATTCCTTATCATTCTTGATCTCTCAAGCTTGGATTGCACTTGGATGCCTCAATATGGTTAGGGCATAGTCTAAGTAGTTTTTTTGTATAATGAAGTATGCTCCAACTTAAAAAAAAATACAATAGAATAGTTGTTATGTTACTGAATTGTAAAATCAATGATACACATATTACAACTTAATGCGTTCAAAATAAGTTTTGTTGAAAATATATCATTTTTTCATCTAAATATTAAAGGGTGCTCAATTATAAAAAAATGTAAAAAATTGAAAGGACAATATTTATTTTTTGCATTTTTTTGGTGAAGGGTTTACGTAATTTATACTCGTCAATGTAAGTACAATTACTTATATTACCCTTCATCCACTACAACAAAAACTAGATTTAGCATCTCTTTTTGCATCCTTTTTTGCATCTAGACCTTCTTTCAGTGTATTTTTCTTCATTTTTTTGGACAAAATGGCGCAATTTCACGGGTTGGTGCTATTTTAGGCATTTTTTGCGTCCTTTTTCTAAATCTGGCTCAAATTGCAACGTAATTTGCACCGAGTTTTGCACCTAGTTATGCGCTAGGTTTTGCATCAGGTTTTGGAATAGTTGGTGTGTGTATGATTATAACGAAAAAATATATTAGATTGTGTACTTTTAAGTTAATATTTGAACAATGAGTTAGATATTAGTTTTTTAATAAATGCACATTAATAAATAATAGGGTAAATGCAAGACACAATTAGGAAAAGTAAATATTTTTGCATTCCTTACACTCATGGTATTTATGAACTATTAAGAATTTCACCACAAGGGATTTGAACCCTCTGGATGTTTGAGATCTAGAGTCATAGTTAAGATGGATCTATGCTGGTTTAAGAGGGATCAAATTTAAATTTCTTAAGGATGTGTAAATTTTTTAAGATAAACAAAATTTACACCTCAAGAAGTTGGATCCAATGGTAATTAGCAAAAGATGATTTCCTATACTCAAATTGTATATATCCTTCTCAAATTAAATGTGTAACACATTTGAGGAGAGGCAATTTTTCTTAGACTTTTCCATTGATTTGTATCCTTTGGGGTATATTTTTATTTTAAACTTAACCCTTTCAAACTCGAGTATCTCTTTCTCTACTAAACAATGTTTGGTGATCCATTTTACCAAAGATAATCCATCGAATATAACACCAACTACTGCTTATCCTATCAACCTTGATTTGAATAAACACATTGTCCTCTTTGCGATAACCCATTAGGTCTATTCATAAAATGTACAAAACTAAGCCATTAATCATTTCTTAAAGATAAGCTTAATACGTAACATTTGAACACAATATAAGATAAGCTTAATATGTAACATTTGAACACAATATACATGGGTTGGTGGCCATATTCAAAATATCTCATCCCTTTTGAATGATATTCCCAATGGACAAGGCATTAGGACATTTCAAAAGATGGTCATCGACCACTTTCGCAATATCCACTAGATAGACAATCTAGTATATTTGAAATAGCATCTTTTGAATGCCCCTAATAATCCATGCGTCCAACTCAAAAAATCATCTTTTGATTGCCCCCAATAAACCATCATGCATGTTTTGATTTCCCTTGGCCGACCATCACGATACTTTAAAGAAACACCATTTGCATGACCCAATAGATAATCGAGCTTCCTCAAAAGAACATCTTTTATAAGGCACTAATGGACCATTGGGCCTCCACAAAAGATCTTTTTAAGGCCCCGATAAATGATCAAGCCTCCTTGAAAGAACATCTTTCAAAAATCGATGATGAATAATTGGACCTATTCAAAAGATCAAGTCCCATCCTTCTAAAAAATGATGTATTCAAAGGTCATCAAACCAAAACTAAAAATGGCACATCAACCATACTTTAGAGAAAAACTTTTGAATTTATTGAATGGCCATTGGGACAAATCGCAAGAAAAAAACATTAAAATTTCCTGATAAGCCATTGGGAGATTCTAAAATAGGTTATTGGGTTTCTTTCGAAGATGAAAACCAAACATGACATAAGTCCCTTTTGAAAAATGGCTATCAACTACTTTCAAAAGAATTTCCCAAAAGCCCATTAGGCCTCTTTCAAAGTTCTCCTTGACTTTGAAAGGAGCAAGGTAAAAGAAATAGGCTTCATTTGAAGGTAATACTATGAATTCCAACAAAAAGGAGCTTTTAGCACATTCAAATAACATTTTGAATCAAATCGAGGTCCACCACGCAATTCAAAGTTACTACAAATGCATAAATGTGTATGGGATCCATGCATAGGGGATTCACTTTGTTGACCAATATATTGGCACGTTCATTCATAAAGGTGGGTTTTTTAACTGTGAAAAAGAAGGTCAATATATTGTAGGTGTTGGGGGGAGGGGAGTAGGGTATGGGGGGTTTATAGGTATTGTGGGGTATAAAAAGAGTTATCTAGTAAAATTCCATAATATCTTGTAAACATGTTTTTTTTTAATTAGGGGTATTCCTTAATATCCCATGATGGAAGGCGCTATGACATAGTTTCACTGAGTGAATACCCTGTGGACCCATGCAAAGGCTTTAAATAACATTCAAAATTCAATAGTTCAAAGGCTGATTGGATTGAATCTACCACAAATTTGTGTTCTCCTTTTGCGACATTTGTATGCCCAAAGGATTTGATCTGAATTTATCCCACACCATCAAGTGTTGAATGAGGCATACAATACAATGCATGACATAAACTTGAATGCATAATGTAAATTTCAACCACTAAACTCTAAGGCGTATCATTAGAGGAAATTTCAACTCAAAATGGGCCTTTTAACTTTTATTCAAATTCCATGTCATCATGTGTTAGCCAATGAAATTGCTTTAAATTTGAAATACCGTATAGGTCTTAAACACTTTTTTAATATAAATTTGGGGATAGGTATCATAAAAAAAACTACTTTTTTTGTTTGTATTTTTTACATATCTCCCTGTGTTTTTACTCAAATTTCGATCGAGAGAGCTCGTTGGATGCGGAATTAAATTTCGCATCCAACGAGTACCCGCTCGGCATATTTTTGACGGACCCCGCTACCCCAAAAACAAGAAATACCTGAAAAAAATGAAATGATGATGTCATCATTTCCTTTTTTTCCAGGTATTTCTTGTTTTTGGGGTAGCGGGGTCCGTCAAAAGTATGCCGAGCAGGTACTCGTTGGATGCGGAATTTAATTCCGCATCCAACGATCTCTCCCGATCGAAATTTGAGTAAAAACACAGGGAGATATGTCAAAAATACAAACAAAAAAGTAGTTTTTTTCTTTTCTTTCTCCAAAATTAAACAAACATAGGTTACAAACCCAAGGTCATCACGAAGACCCTTGGAAAAACCCACAACAAGAGCCTTACGGGGTTGAAAACCTCTGACAACAAGACCACCACCAACCCACGAGCTTACTTACCGTATATACAAGGGGTGACGAATAAGATCTCTAGAATTCTCAATAATAACAACATTACGACCTCGTTCAAACCTCTAGAGACCATTAAGAAAAGAATGAGATCCGTTAAAGATCCAGTTGATCATACACAATTCACAGGGGTTTATAAGATCCCTTGTTCGTGCAAGATCAGCTATATAGGTGAGACGGGACATTCTTTCCACACGTGGTTAAAAGAACATGGGGCGAACATTAGAAAAGAACGTATCCGTTCCTCAGCCCTTACAGAACATGTAGCCAAAACCAAACATCACATTTGCCTAGAAGACACCATTATCCTCGCGAAAGAAGACCACTATTTTAAAAGAAAATTTAGAGAGGCCTTAGAGATTACCAAACTCCCACACAACCTAAACAGAGATGGCGGCCTCGAGGTGAGCACTAGTTGGCTTCCCTCTATTCTCAATCGGAAAGGTCACTCTGTCCCTTAACCTTTTTTTTCTTCTGCCCCCTTTTTCCTCTTTCAAGCCCCTCCCCTTTATTCCTCTATCCTCCTTCCTTGGCCTAAATTTTTTTACCTTTATCCTTATAAAATACCCTAAAATTAAAAATTAAAATTGAAAGGTCTTTTTGAAAAATCATTTTAAAACTTTAGGTTTTTGAAAATAGATTATAAGCAACTTTTAGACCCTTTCCCTAAGTTTAGACATAAAAACCCCTACAATTAAAATACCCTACTAATTATTACCTTTATCCTTAATAACCTAAAATTAAAAATTAAAAATGGAAAGATCTTTTTGAAAAATAATTTTAAAACTTTAAGCTTTTAAAAATAGATTATAAGCAACCTTTAGACCCTTTCCCTATGTCTAGACATAAGTATGAGTTAAAATAAAAATAAAAATAAAAATAAATAAGGTAAAATTATAATTAAAAATTAAAATTAAATTAAATTAAATAAAAATTTCCATAATAATAGGCATTTAGAATGAAATTAAAATTTTTTCCTTAGGTCTAAACACATTAATAGGAATTTAAAATAATATTTGTTATTAATGATAATATAATTTATAAGAAACTTCCTAGGGTTTGGTTTATTGTTAGTTAAAATCAAAAATATAAAAAAGGTAAGATTATAATTAAAAATTAAAATAAAATGAAATTAAATAAAAATTTCCCTAATAATAACCATTTAAATTGAAATAAAATTTTCTCCTTAAGTCTAGACACATGAATAGGCATTAAAATAAAATTTGTTATTAATAATAATAAATAAAAAAATGACATTTTGATATAAAAAAATTTATTAACTTTTTATTTGATATTAAAATAGAATTAAATTTTTTTTAACCTTGGAAACCTTAGTCTCCACGGCCGACCTTAAACCTTTTCTACCCGGGTTCAGTATTTATCGATGTTTCTCACTCTCTCCACCTTCGACATTGTCCTGATGATGGATCCTGATATGGATCCGAAACGTCAACTTGGCCATTTCGATACTGTGGTTTCTCCAACAACAACATCAATAACTAACCACCACAGAAATTTAGCAACAAAAATATTATTTTAATATTTTAACTATTATTTTATTAGTTCATTTTATGAGGCCCATTTTGAGTTGAAATTTCCTCTAATGAGAATTCCAAAGTCATACAACCTATCAATGCAACCATTATTCATATATAAAAATAGAATCCGAAAGGTAATTAAATCCAAATAAACTCTGAGGAATTTTGAAACCACAAAGAAAACATTTAACCCTTACAACACATCACCATCCATGAATTTCAATGCCCATTTCACTCAAAAGCATATCATATCTTAGCCGTTGAATTATAAACACGAATTCAATATGGAGATGAAACACTTGTCTTCTACATAAGTTGGTCTAAGGAAACATTGCTACTATCAAGTAATTTTCCATACAACCATAAAGGATCACCTGCAAGCTAGGCCATGAGGCCAATAAGGTGAGGGAAATAGGATAAATGATGGCCCTAGGAAAATAGGAGAAAAGATCACTAGAATCAAGTTTGGAAAGATAAATATTATGGTCGCAAGACAAGCAAAGACCACGACATAAGAAGCCGTACAAAAGAGTAATAAAGTCGGTCGAGAGGAGGAGTTCGACCTATTTTTGGTAAATAGATAGTTAGACTAATAGTCTACCTTTGGGAAATAAAGCATGATTGCAAATTGGGTCGATAGTGCCTATTTTTATATGTAATGGGATGGGATAAATTAGTAAGAAAACCTGTCGAGTAACAGTTGAGAATCAGTCGATGAGTAAAGAAAGAGTTGTAAAATCCAATAAAGTCGATCCAATATATGTGCAGACGACATATCATAATAGAAGAACATAATACAGAAGAGAATAGATAACACATATACGACGAAGACGACAAAAAGAAAGAAAATATATAGAGACCGAAAACTAGAGAGCATGAGAGGGGAAAAGAGTCATTGATTGTAAAGAATATCTAAAGAAGAGTCTACATGTTGTGTGCGTAGACCAAAGGAATTCAATTATTACTCAATTCCAGGTGAAGAGCACCTTTGTGGTTTTTCCCGGATGAGTTTCCACATTTACCTCTGTCTTTGTGTCTCTGATAACTATGTCTAGGGTTGAATGAATATCCATTGTGAATGAATATGTTAAGTATGTCGAGCATCTTAAAGATATAAATGGTATAGTATTGCATGTTTAATAATATGGACTATATTTTATGATGAATGTCATCAGATCAATATGTTATATTCTTTGATGATATATGTATGAAGAAAAAAGTATATTTCTTGGTTTCGATCAAGTGACTTGATGGTGCTATGATAATCATAATCCTCATACACAACTTCAGAAACCTAGTTTTGGTAGTCCCCATAGATATCTCAGGTGAGACCTCATCTGCATTGTAGGTGTTGCCGACGGGGTTATGCTCTGTCAGGCTGATATCTTGAGATTTTTTTATGAAAAAGGGATCTGTACCTAGGTCGACAGAGAAGTAAGCCAACAAATGGTTCTGTTTCCATTGGTTAGCTACACAATTTCAGCTATCAGCTGAAGAAATTGACACGATTATTCAGGATTAGCCCAAAGAATGGAAAGAACCTGTCACAGAGGATCAAATCTCTACATAAATAGATCCACAATAGGATGACCCAACAAAAAATCAGAATGGAACTCAAGGAGGCGATCCACCCACAGAGGAAAGCCCAAGAATCTCTCCCTACAACAATCAAAATGATTTTGGTGCAACCCCAACAGATCCAGAGTTGGGGTGTAAAAGAAAACAATCTGAAAAGTATGAAAAGAGTTGCAAGAAGCGGAATTCCAACAAGAGAACTGGAATTGTTGGTCTTACTAATGATGACTACAACCTTATTTAAGATCAAATGGAGGAAATAGAAAATCAAAGATGCAGAAAGATGGATGAAAGACACAAAGATTTGGTAAGCGACATTATATATTTACTGAAGACACTTTGTACTGCAGTGAAGGAAGTTCGAGTAGCGGTCGACTGGGAGCGGTATTCGAAAGTGTTGTAAGAAGAAACAAGCCCATCAAAAGAGCGACCAGTCGAAGTACGTCGACACCTCCACACAGAAAAATTCTGGTGAATTTAATGACAATTGACTTAGGGATCATTGAATACAATGTCATGATCAAGGATATTGGTCATGTGAATTTTTTATTTTTTGTAGTACCAATGTATCTACTGCATGCTATTCAGAAGACTGCAGTAGAGCACAGAAAGAGAGTGTGGGTTGCTTTTCCAACTCAAGACATCAAAGAAAACCATTACGTCGCTAAAAAATACAGTCAAGGAGACAAATAATAAAGCAAAAACTTGGAAGGATGACTGGATGCAGTTGTTACACTTACTTGCAGTAGTTTCACTGACGAAGGGATTACACTCGAGATGTTCTCCAAAGCAAAAAATTTATGATTGGGTGAGGTAGCTGAGAACCTCCGCAAATGATTCATGAAGTTCGAATCAAAGATGACTCCCAATACAACTCCAGAGGTACTGGAAGAGCAACAGAAGGAAACAAATGAGGCTGCACAGAATATTGAGGAGGTAGAGGCAATTTGTGTCAAAGCAGTCGAACATGTTTCTCAGTCATTGGAAGCCTTGATAGAGGACACAGAGCTAGAACAAGTTGCAGAGCAACTACATACTTTCTGAAGCGTACTTTAATAAACTGAAGAATGACAGTGAAGAAGCTACCAATGGTGGAAAAGATGACTAAGGTTGATGATCTTAAAATATTACAACAATAAGTAGCTAAATTGTGGACACAACAACAACAAAGAACAAATCATGTCGCAGAGCTACACATAGAAGTGGAAATGGTTACAAGTATCATTCAACCTAATCATGAAAAGGTGCGACAAATTTTGGGCATGGAAGGAATAAAAAATTTGGAACATATCAGTTCTGAACTTGTGGACTACATGAGGAAAGTATAGGAAGAGGTGTGACAAGAAGTAGATCAGGTTGTGAAAATATTTCAATATTTTCAGAGCAAAATCACACCAATAGAAGTTTCATACTAATGTGGCTCAGGATGAGCCACATGTGAGTGTTGGGCACCTGTTGGCCCAATGAAAAGATGAGAAAAGATAACCAAAATCTTGTTTGGAAAGATAAATATTATGGTTGAAATAAAATAACACACCATGACAGAATAAAGCAGGCCGAGATGAGGAGTTCGACCTATTTTTGGTAAACAGTTAGTCAGACTAATAGTCTGCCTTTGGAAAATAAATCATGATTGTAAATTGGGCTTATAGTGCCTATTTTTAGATGTATTGGGATGGGTTAAATTAGTAAGAAAACTTGTCGACTGACATTTGAGAATTAGTCGAAAGGTAAAGCAAGAGTTGTAAAAGCCTCTAAAGTTGATCCAAGTTGTGTGCAGATGACAAAACATAATAGAAGAACATAACACCGAAGAGAAGAGATAACACATATATGACGAAGCAGAAGAAAAGTAAGAAAAAAGATAGAGACCAAAAATTGGAGAGCATGAGAGGGGAAACGAGTAATTGATTGTAAAGAATATCTAAATAAGAGTCTGTTGGTTGTGTGCGCAGACCAAAGGCATTCAATTATTACTCATTCCAGATGAGGAAATCCTTTGTGGTTTTTCTCAGATGGATTTCCACGTTAACCTCTATGTCTTTCTGTCTCTGATAACTATTTATATGGTTGACTGAATATCCGTCGTGAATGAATCTGTTAAGTATGCCATAAGCATCTTAATGATATAAATGGTATATTATTGCATGTTTACTAATATAAACTATATGATGTGATGAATGTTGTCGGATCAATATGTTATATTCTTTGATGATGTCTGTATGAAGACAAAAGTCTATTTCCTAGTTTCGGTCGAGTGACTTGATGGTGCTATGATAAGAAAATCCCTGGACACAGCTGCAGAAACCTAGTTCTGGCAGTCCCCATAGATATCTCTGGTGAGACCTCATCTGCATCGCAGGTGTTTCCGACGAGGTTATGCTCTATTTGACCAATATCTTGGGCTTTGTTGATGAACAAGGAATCTGAACCTGGGTCGACATAGAAGTAATCCAATAATAAGAAGCCTAGGAAACTCTCCTAACCCAATTTCTCCCAATATTAACCAAGCCGTTTACCACAAAATCGCATAGTAACCTTATAATGAGCATAGTCATCACACTGCCTTCACTACACCACACAACATTAGGAACATACCCTTTCTCTAATAAATGATTCCTCAAACACACTATAAGCCCTTTATTTTCTCTTCTCAACACTCCCCCTGGTAATCCTCTTCCCTCCTTAGAGTTCTCGATGTATGCAAATGGAATGCAATCTAATATATATGCCTTTAGGATAAATCAAATAAAGTCATCTCTTGACCTTCAGAATTCAATGAACAACAATTTATAGGGAAATGGGGATGATTTCTTCTCTAACCCAATCTCTATGTTCCTCTATAGCCTTACACCTCTCTTTCCCAACTTTTTCTTCCACAACCCTATCTTTTCACTTACGATCAAAGTCTATAACAATCGCATGGAAACACACTTCAACCAATATATTGCATAGAATGGAATAGAATATAATTGAAAAGAATAGGAAAGTGCATTGTCCTCTTATTTAAATTCATTTATTAGTGTATTAGAATGATGTTTAGACAACCAACAATAAAACAACACAACACAATAGTGTTTTCTACGATAGCCATACATTCCAACTATGGTCATCGAGGAGTAGGTGGGAAGGGATTTTTCCAATTTCCACCAACCTCATCCCACCTTTGCATCCTAGAAAGACCCATAAATGGAAAGGATAATTTATCTATTGTGGTGATAAAAACTTCGTAGCCAAAATATTCTTGTCCTCTATAATTTTCTACTTTTCTGGTTAGCCAACTTTTATGTGTATAGGATTTTAGTTGTAAACTTACATGCACAATGATGATTCGAAATTGGATCAAATTCTAAAAACACATAGATTAATAAAAATATTTTCAATTAATATAAATGGATTATGGGCATGGACCGTGAAAAATTATCCTTCCTTCTGAGGCTATGAAGGCATCCATTAACTCAATGTCCTCCAAATTATAGAAAATAATGGAAATGGCTTCCAACTCTTGCTTAGAAATATAATTTCCCATATTCTGATGATAAAACTCGACGCAACCATACTCTCAATCGGATCCTCAATGCTTACAAAACATTTGTTTCTAATTTTATCTATGACCATGGATGAAAACAAGAATATTGAGAGGCTCTATAGCCTCACTCTTCTCTATAAATATCATTATCGAGAACTAGGATGGAGTCTTTCTAGCTCCACTGGTCTTGATGAATCAATCCAAGGTGTTAAACGAGAGTTGGTATTATCTCAAGGATGTTTTTCTTGAAGGCTCCCATCCATTCACCAAATCCCATGGAATGAGTGTGTTTGTTTACCTGACCATGGAGTAGATATTCATATGGCATAGCACGTGTGTTTGTGGGATATTAATGAAGGAGTGCCTCCAAAAATATTTTTGTTTAACGTCCTTCCCAATAAACCTTTCTAATTAAAATGACCCCTACTTTCACTACATATTATATGTATCTATTTTTCCATAACATTTTCAAAACCCCTTTTTATTTTTTACCCTTAATATAGTGACATGACATAAGTCTTACAACCCATAGAAGCCTTGGAGGGTGAAATATGAAATCTTAGTGAGAGAAGATATTCCAAGATCAGGAACAACCTTCTAAACACATGTTGACTCCATACACAATCATTCCAATGGACTTCACCCACATTTACTAATAGATCATACATATTCAAACACCACTGTAACTACAAGAAAAGTAGAATTGGCATCACCTTCACACATAAATCATACTTATTCAAATGCTAATTTGATTTCACACATAGTTGGATTCACACTGACTTCATACATAAAGTACTTATTCAAGCCCCCAATATGCTATTTAATACCATAGATAGAAAATTATAAACCACCATAATACCTTTATGTTTTTAATATATTAAAAGTATCTCATTAACCCTTATATACTAGTCAATATATATTGCTTCCATGTTTTAGATTATTAAATCCTGCAATATAAACTCACGTGGTATAATATTGCTTAGGTGATCATAACCTCTTAGAAAACAATTATCCATTAATATTGTACAAAATCTTACGAAATATAAGTATTAAAAAATATAACAAAAACTATTTTATATGCCTCAAATATCATTTAATAATAATATTAAATATCATTTGAAAATGGGATAGTTAAATTTACATTCAAAGTTATACCGTGGGATAGTTAAATTTTTATTTTATGAGATTATGAGACATATAAAAATGGTGATTTACGTTAGTCTCTCGGGTCCATCGCTTCACCGTGCCTATCATCATAAAATATATACGCATTAATTATTAAATTGTGGTATGTGGTTAAGGTGTTTAGTTGATGATTGTTTTGTATATATAATATATATAGAAACAATTGGAAGTATGTAAATAGTTGCAAGGAAAATATGTTATATTTTTAATGGTGGGAAATATAACTTTCATCCAAGCGACCACTCAATTTTGTCAAGAAATTTGACTTTTAATTTCATTCATATCGGTTTCATTTTCAATTTTCAATTCTAATTTATATTAAAACTATTAATATAATAAAATTAACATATATTAAAAATCATAAATGTATTTGACTTTTAATTTCATTCATATCGGTTTCATTTTCAATTTTCAATTCTAATTTATATTAAAACTATTAATATTATAAAATTAACATATATTAAAAATCATAAATGTAATGAGATCTGAAACTCACTTGAATTTGCTTCACGTTTAATAATTATTATTTTGGGTTGGACTCCATGAAGAGTTGTTTTTAAACATAAGAAAGGTTATTTATAAATGTCATGTTGTTGGAATGAGGTTAGTACGTACTATCTCTCATTGAAACCTATTTTCAAATCATTGTAACATATAGATATGTTTTAATGAGATAATATTACATTCTTTATAAGGTATGATATATACATTTTTAACGAGTTTTTTTTAGAATTTTACATAAAAACTAAATTGGTCAACATAGTGATATAAAAAGTATGGTATAGTTTAATTTAAAATTTAGCATATTGTAAGAGATTGGAATGGATAAATTTACGTCATCTTTTGAAGATGATTTCAAAAGGTTATTGCTAATATACACTCTGAGATGCCTAAAATTATAACTATTTTGCATCACATAAAATAATATGATATTAATAGAAAACATGCTTGTGTTATGCCTCGTCTGTTAACATTGGTGTAAAGAAGACATTTTTATTTTTCAGTGCCATGTCTTTTAGTGTTTAACGCAAGTTTTCCTCTTTTTATGTTTTCTTAGAAATAGAGTTTATTTTGAATCTTTCTTACATTACATATCCTATTTTGTAACAAGGAACATTTTCCTTCCAAGGCTTAGTTTTTCCTTTTCTGTTGTAAGCTTAGTTTCTATTATCACTAAATTTTGAGAATTATATCGATGTTCATTACCATGGACTTTAGTTGTTACCTAGAATATGCAAGTCATATTGTCATTGATAAATTCACCAGGTAAGTGCAAGCCTTTTATCTAATTCATGTCCTTCTCTGAGACAATTCCCATGATCCCCACAACAATCCTTGGCCAAGAGACTCCAAAAGTATCTAAACAAATGTAGTCACAATGGAATCAAACAAATAATGCCTTGAATACTCATTCAAAACTAGAGAATGCAAGCCCTAACTACCCCACTATATAAACATTGAATTACCCGAGTTTGAAAGTGAAAGGGGTTCAACCTCCTTGTTACAAGTGTAATGTACCAAATTGCATTCCTCAAAGGTCAAAAGCACAATGAATAATCAAGCCCAACCTTCTCATGATTAAAGAAGCAACTAGCTTAGGGTAACCCCTAAATGCCAAACCAAGACTAGCCTAGAATATGACCAAGATCATGCAAAATAATCATCCTACCATCAATTGAAGCATAGTTTTCAAAACCTTATTGATGGCTTCAACCTGTCCATTGGCCTGTGCATAATAATGTGTTGAGTTGTCATGGCGGAAACCTAGTTTGGAACATAATTTTGACATCATCTTGTTCCTAAAATGGCAACTGTGATCAGTCACGATGGCTTAAGGGACTCCGATCCTAGCGATCATGTGACTAAAGAGAAATAGGGCAGCATTTTTCCATCTTCAGCATATGTAGGCATAGACTCAACCCATTTTGTGAAATAATCAACAATTATGATGATGTAACCATGCCCCCCAGTTGAGATAGGCTTACAATGCATGGAATCTATGCCCCATTTTGCAAAGGGACCAACAACAATTATGGAATGGAGTGGAGCTGGGTGGGTGCACATTTTTTATTGGAAAAGCTAACAGGGTGGGAATTATTTCACGACTTCTATACAATATTTAAAGATAGAAGGCCAAAAGTATCCATTGCGTAGGATTTTCTAGGCAATACCCATCCCAGAAAGATGACTGCCACAAGTTCCATAGTGACATTTATTCAACACAGTTTCAACTTCGTCACGAGTTAAACAACGTCACAAAATAATATCAACGCCGCGACGATACAATGTATTATTAACTATAAGGTAGTACTTGACGTGATGGTGAATATGATGACGTTCGTCACGAGTTACATTAAGTTGAAAGTGTTGAGTTTGGAGATACAAAATCAAATCTCCATACCTAGGGTCAGACGTACTAATGATGAACAAAGATTCATCACTAAGTGAATCAATGGGTTGTGTTTCCTCAATAATACAAGAACATCACACATGAGCTCTGCAAAGACTAAATACTTCTTCGAACTGGATTTAGAAAATTCTAATTTGAACTTCTGGAGAATGAAAATCCCACGAAAATATTTGCCCCCAAGCACTTGATGAGTCAAGATGTAATACATGGGATTAGAATTTGCGTACACAGTGGTTGGGTGGAGATGAATGTAGTGACAAAACTTATGGACTGCAATGACCGTAGGTAGATGCAACTTCTCGACATGTGAGTAATGGGTTTCAGAGTCAAGAATACTCTTACTCAGGTAATATATCACATGTTCTTGGTCGTTATCATCAGTTTGAACCAGTACCATGCTGATAGTAGTAAGAGATGTAGCCACATGCAAGGAATAAGCCTTAATATAATCAGATGGTTGCAACATATACGCATGAGTAATAACATTCTTGAGAGTATCTAATGCACGTTGTGCAAGATCACTCCAAACAAAGGGTGTATCATTTTTAAGCAAACACATGAAACCATGTGTTTTTTCAGCATAGTTACATTCAAAATGACACAAGAATTTTTCCTTCCCTTACAAACTTTGAAGTTCCATGATGTTGGCAGGAAGTGGTAGGGACAAAATAGCCTCAAACTTCAGAGGATCTATGCGGATTCCATCCTTGGAAACACTGATTCCAAGCAATCGTCTTGTCTCAACAAAAACACATCTATGTGGGTTTAACTAGATTTTGTAATGACAACATCTAAGAAAAATGGCTCTTAGATGGTCAACACGATGTTCTCAACGCTGTGAATGAGCAGATAGATCATCGAGATACGATTCCACAATATGTTTAATGTCATGGAAAGCATAAGACATGGCATTTTGAAAAGTAGCGCCAACATTTTTCATACCAAAAGGAAACTTACGATAAGGAAAGGTGGAACCCATGGGAAAATGAAGGTCATCTTACACTGATCATAAAAGAGTATCTATATCTGATTGTACCAAGAAAAACCATCCATAAATGAAAAGATAACACTTCTCGCATAGTTATTGACGATTTGATCGATGTACAAAGTAGGGTAGTTATCTTTTGGACAAGCCCTATTAAGGTCCCTGAAATCAATGCAAACACTAATTGTACCCTATTTTTGGTAATATGAACAATATTAGAAACCCATACTTTCAGTGGAAAGGGATAAATGAACCCATCTCTAAGACGTTTTTCAACTTCTTCCTTAATGGTCGTTGCTTTCCTCGGATGCACTTGATGTAATTTTTGAGGGACAGGTTTGGCATTAGTGTAGGTATTGATCTCATAAATGACAATCGAAGGATCAATTCCTGGCATCTCTTCGTAGCTCCAAGAGAAAACATCTCGAAATTATCTAAAATGGGTCGTATAAGTGTCAAATTATGGAGAGGAATAGTTTTGTCCCAAATGGACTTGCTCAATAACTCCATGTTTCACTAATATATCGACCGGAATGGTCTTATTGATATTGCTCAAGTTACCTTCGTACTCAACATTTTGGATGAGTACAAGTGATTGAGGAGCAGTTACAATATAAAATGAAACCAGCGACTCAAAATAATGTACTACCAATTGGTATTGGGGAAGGAAAAAAGATCGATGGTGATTATCTTTCCAAGGCATCTCATTTAAAGACATAACTTCCATAGTGGATTCATCCAATGGAAGGGGTTGTAAAAGACAATCTAGAGGCGGGTGGGGGAATATGGTAGGGGTTTGATGCCACCATAAGGTGATTGTTAATGCTGGGGTCATTAGAGGTGGATTGAATGGTCCGGTAAACTTCTTCATATGGACTCAAAGGTATCGAATCAACAATTGATTTCCCTTCTATTGAGTTGTCATGACCCTTCAAGATCATGTTCACAGATGTGACCTACGAAGGAGGAGGATAATTTTTTAATGGAAAGACTCCCATAAGTGAAGAGTCCTTAAGAATAACTACTCCAATGTTCTGATATTGTGGTAGAGAGGATGCTAAAAGTGGAACATCATTCATAGAATTATAATCCATATCCAGAGAACAAAAATCCAATTGGCCGATGGTAACAACATTATCTTGAAATGGGAATTGGACTACATGAAAGACGGATGATTAAAATTTGTGCATCGCATAGAACCAATTCCTACCAAGGAGGAAGTTGTAATAAAGAGGAGCATTGACAACCTCATCGTGGATGGATACTGATTTTCCCCCTAATTCTATCGATAAGGATGAAATTAATCCATAGGGTTGAAAACCACGACTATCAAATGCTTTCAATGTGGTAGGTGACCAGTTAATCTTGGGAGAACCAATACCTCGCCAACAAGACAGAGACGTGATGGAAGTCGAGGAACCTTCTTCCAAAATGGTACGATGGAATTTTTTCCCGGTCACCTTCATGGATAACTGAAAATCAAGTTGATGAGAAAGTCTCGACTTAAAATCCTCCAATTTGAAAGCAATAACATTATTGTTTTCGGGATCCATAGCTCCAAGAATCGACAACATATTTTTCATCTATGCGGGACACATTTGGAGTACCTCAAGAGTAGACATAACACACAGTACTTGAGCCAAATATTCCACAACATTATAATATTGGGCGGCATGTGCACTAGGATTAAATACTGATTTACAAATGGTACTCTTCGGTGGTCGTATGACTACCTCAAGAACATGTGCTTCAATTTGAAGACCATTGGTTGGAGGAGGAATAGAAGTAGGAGTTTTATCAACTGGAACGTTATCATCCATTTTCTATGAAGGAGGGTCATAGCTCTGAGATCGAGTCGTAATATGAACCAATTCACTAGACATAATATTAACTTCATCAATGGACGACGAGGAAGATCCATGCTAGAATTTATGGTCAATCAATTGTTGTTGGTTAGGGAAAGGATTAGTAAAAAATGTCAGAGTGGAAGTGTTTTTTCAAGAATTTACTAACTTCCTCATGACTAGGAAATTGTTTAGTGAAATGATCACCTCCACATATAAGGCAAGTAAACTCAGCCTTCCTCTTCATTTTTTATTCGATACCTGTATTTTGTGTTTTATTATTTTCTTGTTGATTTGAAGGTTTCTTGGATTTATTTTTCCCTTTTTTTCTTGTTCCCAAATATTCCGAGGATTGAACTGCATTCACTTCGGTTGCAACAATGGGAACAAAAGAAGTTTTGGGATTGGTAACAGTTTGAATAGATGGTGAAGTAGTTGAGTTTAGTTTTCTTTTGGATTTAGCCATAGACTATATTTGGACATAACTATTAAATTGAGCACATAGATCTGTGGACAAACACACAACTCACAAGATAGATCACACAATTTACTCAGTTATTGAAGAATGAAACAGTGCAAAAATGGCTTGCAGCTGTGAATGCTTTTCATTAATCAAAGAGTAATTAGATAATAATTACAATGAATTACAATGGCTTAAATAGCCACATGCAATTCGAATCCACATGAGGAAATTCAAATTGATTAGACTCTACTTGACTGTAGGTAACTAAGACCTTGTCTAAATCACTGTCGAAGGACTCAATAGTTTACTAACCTTGTCTAAACCATAACCGAAGTTCTAAAACACAACTCAAGTGTTACATTCAATGTTGAATGAGGCTAACTAATTGTGGTAGGTGAGAAATGCACTCCTCCTTAGTGCAGCCATGCAAACCTAGCGCTAACTAAATGTAGAGGACTAGAACTGAATGTAACTGACTCCTAACTCAGCTTAACCAATCATCAACTAAACTGAACTGACCTTGGTTGGTTTTGGCACTCCCAGTGGCTCCTAAATTGTAGGGATTGGTCTAGGAGGCTCCTAAACTAATGCAATCAAGTGAAATCAATGGTAGTGAGCCTCAATTAGTGTTCCCTACACTTTAGTAACTGAAACATGTGCCCCAATTAGGCCAAGTGGACCCAATGGTGTTAATGACTATAAATAGACTGGATGGACTCCTGATTTAGACATATGACCAAATTGGACAAGGGAGGATTAATAATCCTAACACCCCCCTTGAATACTAACTTGGGAAATCTGTGGGCCCTGGTAACTAAGACCATAGGTCACCCATTACATCAAGTAAAGTAAAGTAACTACTCAAAAACAAGGTGTTGGGGAAAAACCACATGGGAAAAAAATCCCCCCCTCTAATTAAGCAAGTAGAATCAGGATCAATCTGGTTCTTCTGTGCATAGGTATCCTGGGGCATGGCATGTGAGCCTCTTGATCATTATTTTTGGAGGAATCTTCCTCTTTGGAAGAAGAATGATATGCTCAACTAAATCAGAAATATAGACAGCTGTCGGATGAATATTGGACCCATGTAGAGCAACTAAAGTCAACTGATAAGTGAGAAAAGGTTCTTGAGGATTCGGAACATGTGAGGAACACTCAAGAAACTTATATGTTGCAGCCATGAACAGAAATCCATGAGTGGTAAGAACAAACCCAAGTGTTAGGAGCAAGTGTCCAGATGGATGCAGAAAATCTTCTCTTTACTAGTTCTGTGAGGAGATGAGAACGTGATCAATGGTAGAGAAGCACTGAGACTGTTGAGAGTGAATGCTTGAGCTCCATAGTTTGATATAGATTCTGAAATAGCTAATGAATCACATAATAAAATATCAGCAACCTCATATGAGGAAACTAACACCAGATCCCCATCAGTAGTTTTGAAGAGAAAGCGCGGTACTTGATTTTCACACCGGAATTGGTAAAAGAAGCTACAAGCATGAATTAAAGCTTTTGAATCTTAAAGTGTGAACCAAATAATATCATATCAAAAATTAAATCAGATCTAAACAGGTTCAAAATAGATCCAAAACTATGAAATGGAATCAAATCCCCAGCAACAGTTTTGTAGGAGACTTGCGGTACTTGTTTCTTCACACTGTTGATGAGAACAGCTACACGCGGTACTAAAAGATTATGAATTTGATATATTAAACCAAGAAATATCAGATCAGATCTAAATAAGATCATATTAGATCCAATAAGGTTAATATCAGATTCAAATAAATGGTTAACCGAGACGGTGGATGCACAACTTTCTTCTTCTTCAAAATTTTGAATTTTGGTGCATGCAATCCTGCAGGAATTTGTTGGAAAATCTAGATCATGGGGAGTGAATGGATCACTCTGGTAATCTGATATTTCTTCCAAAATATCCAAGGTATCACATATTTTCATACTAGTAGCAACATTAGAGGGAGAAAAATCAAATTTCTCTTCACTTTCGGAAGCAATTACTGGTAAATTTTGCACAAAATTCAAAGGAAAATCACCGGTGAATGTTTGCATGGAAGTGTAGTAGAATTTTTCTTCAATATCATAGATTCGAATGTCTTCTTTTATTTTAGCAATATGAGAAGATGAGATATCAGAGAGCTCATGAACTTCCAGAGCATCAGGAGAAGGAGTCACTGCATGGAGACTGTCTTCAATTCGAATTGACTGTGTAGAAGCTTCTGCTTCTTCTTCAGCTTGAACAACTTCATTAGAGAGAGTGGAGCCTGAGAATTTTGGATCAAGAGTGTTAATGGTGCTGAATATTCTCTCCAAAATTCTATTATGATCCTCATCAATCACTCCAAAGGTTCTGTCCAATCTTGTCCAAAGTTCCTTCGGGTCTTCAATAAATTCATTCGGGCCTTCAATAGATCTAACGAGGTAGCTCAAGCTACGAGAAAGACCCGTTGCTATTGTTCCAAAAGTGCCATCACTATTATTCAACCAGTCAATCTTACTAAAACACTCTTTATCAAGTCCAATAGACACCCGACAGAGACCTTGTCTCATCAGAGATGAAATCATCTTCTTCTTCCATTCTGAATAGTTTGAGGATAGGGTGAGAAGAGGAATTGATGAATCCATTTCGAATTTGTACCTGCAAAACAAAACAAAAAGGGCATCGTAAGGTCAGAAATCCTGCACTTTTGGAATTCTCTTCACACCCAGCTTAGTTAATCAAGCAATCTTGATCAACAAATCCTTTGCTTGGGGTATTAAGTGGTAAATTCTCCGCTTCTAGTGCAGTGCTGGAAGAAGAAATTTTGCTCAAAAGAAGATCCAGTAGGAGATCTGAGGAGGAAAAGTGCCTTTTCCACTGAGGATTTGATACCATATTAAATTGAGCACATAGATATGTGGACAAACACACAACTCACATGATATATCACACAATTTACTCAGTTATTGAAGAATGAAACAGTGCAAAAATGGCTTGCAGCTATGAATGCTTTTCATTAATCAAAGAGTAATTAGATAATAATTACAATGAAGTACAATGGCTTAAATAGCCACATGCAATTCGAATCCACATGAGGAAATTTGAATTGATTAGACTCTAATTGACTATAGGTAACTAAGACCTTGTCTAAATCACTGTCGGAGGACTCAATAGTTAACTGACCTTGTCTAAACCATAACCGAAGTTCTAAAACACAACTCAAGTGTTACATTCAATGTTGACTGAGGCTAACTGACTGTGGTAGGTGAGAAATGCACCCCTCCTTAGTGCAACCATGCAAACCTAGTGCTAACCAAATGTAGAGGACTAGAACTGAATGTAACTAACTCCTAACTTAGCTTAACCAGTCATCAACTGAACTGAACTGACCTTGGTTGGTTTCGGCACTCCCAGTGGCTCCTAAATTGTAGGGATTGGTCTAGGAGGATCCTAAACTGATGCAATCAAGTGCAATCAGTGGCAGTGAGCCTCAATTAGTGTTCCCCACACTTTAGTAACTGAAACATGTGCCCCAATTAGGCCAAGTGGACCCAATGATGTTAATGACTATAAATAGACTGGATGGACTCCTGATTTAGACATATGACCAAATTGGACAAGGGAGGATTAATAATCCTAAAAATAACCAAGTATGCCATCAGTAGGTGGTTCCGAAGTAGGATGAGGAGCATTCCGAATTAAATCACACAAAGTTCTTGACTGGGAATAGACCAAGTCTAAGTACTGAGCACGACTAATGGATTTCTCTTCGGTAACAACGCCTTCCATGGAAACATCTCTGGAAATAGTTGGAGGTAATGACTTAGTAAACCAATCGACAAGTAATTGATCAGGGATGGGATCCTTAATCAACCTACATCGTCATATCCACTCGTGTATATCATCAGATATATGGGTGTAAGTGGTATGGCGAAGTGATGTCAAAATGAACTGATCTGTGGAACCAGATATTATAGGTTCGATCCCCACTGGAGTCGCCAATTTTGTTAGTGGAAATCCTCGGTAGGTGTAGGTCTAAATGTTTCAGGTCTAGAACAAAACACACACAACAATGTAACATTTCCCTCCATCATTAAATCACTTGAATGCAAAGATTTCTTACCTCGTAGTGGAGATGATCCTTTCCTTCTCAGATGCTTTTGTGATCAGCTATAAAGAAGAGACACCTGCAAAAGGATGTAAAGGACAATATAAAAAAATGAAAGCAACAAGATAACTTAACAAACCTATGCTAATGATCATGGAGAAAAATAATAAACAACTTGAATCGATCACAAATTATGTATGGGAAGGGAAAGCATATTTGTATTAACATTAATGGGGAAAGGACTACAACCAAAGCCTTGATGTTGAAGCTTCGTTCCCACCAGCTTTTCAACTCACAAAACTCTACAAAAATATCACTCACAATATCAAACTTTTTTTCCTCTCACATCTAGAGTAATTCCAACAACATAAATGTACTCTCTTTGTCCTCTCCCATTCACGAGGGTGATCTTATTTATATAGGCCAAAGGGAGATCAAATAGGTTGAGATTATTTGGGAGGAAGGGGGGGTCATCCTTGGAGGTTAGGGGTTCAACTGCCACCTAATCTAATCAGTTGGGATAATCCTTCCCGGGGACTTTATTCTAGAAGGTTCTCAAAATTTCTCTTTTTTGCGTTTTTGTGGACGTTGACGCCTTTTGCACAGTAGAAACTAGCATCAAGAATGGTTGACGCTCTTTGTAAATAGGTGAAGAGTGTCACTGGAACTTACTGTCAACTAGCAAAAGGATCCAGGATTGGATAACACTCTATTTTAAGATACAAGATGTGTCAAAGATCTTAGGACCGAGCTTCTAGCAAGGTAGAATTCCTCCAAAAGTGGTTTTGGAATATAAACTTCATGGAATTAGGCAAAGTGACAATTTTAGGTGTAACAGATATGTCTGCATAATGAGTTGGATTAAGGTATGAACATTTGTTCAATTTACAAATATATATAGTATAATCAAATGCTTGAGATGTAATTACACTGGCCATGTAGCGAAGTATTGCCACACTATAAGATGTTATGTGTGTGATGGTTTTGGACAAAAGGCTCAATATTGTCCAAAGAAAGTCGGACAATATTGCGCAAATAAAGTGAGAGTATAAGAAAGATGGTTTTGGACATTTGGAAGGAATTGTTTCATATAACATTGACAGAAAAATATGGAGAGAAAAACAAAGTTTTCCTGTACAATATCAAATACGTGTTGCACACATAAAAAAATGGGTTAAGAAAAATCCTCAAGAAAGTACAGTTAAAGTAGCAAGTGATTGCTGCCCATCTTGATAGCCACTAAAAGGTTAAGTAATATCCTTGGATACAACATGTTATTCATTAGGAAATCAAGGAATGCATTAGTATGTATTATAGCCAGAAAACATTTGAGGATTGTCGCATAAAGTTGCACTGATGTAAAGATGAAAAGGAACCGCGCATAAAAATACAACCATAGTA
This sequence comes from Pseudotsuga menziesii, assembly GCA_001517045.1. Lineage (NCBI taxonomy): Eukaryota > Viridiplantae > Streptophyta > Pinopsida > Pinales > Pinaceae > Pseudotsuga > Pseudotsuga menziesii. Next base: position 302,865 of record LPNX010317169.1, on the reverse strand, counting down.
AATTATTTGTGAAAATTTGCCTCACAAAGGACTCATACATGTGATTATTCAAAGAAATGTACAAATAAGTATTGCTAATGACAACCAAAAGTTATGCGCAAATACAACATTACATAACCAAAGTTTATATTATATTAAAAGGTTTCCATTACATGAAGAAAAAAATTACATAAGATCTCTATTGCAAAATTAAGAATTGAAGTATCAAAAGTTTTAGAAAAACAAGATCACTGAGAAATAACAATAAACAAGATGCAAATATAAAACACATTAAGACATTACAAGAGAGGCACCTATATAATGTGGTCCACCAAATATTGGATACGTCCAACAAAAATTGCCAGTCCTTTTATTGTACCATCCAACAAAATGAAGGGATACAACCAGCAACACATGCACTACACTTCCTCTTCATTCTCTCATAGTCTCTCTCACACAATCATAAAGATTGATTTTCATAATACTACAATACATAGTCATATTACAATGTTTTCCTTTTAAATGGGAATTACAATGGGAAAATACCACGGGATAACCAAAACCATGGGCCCATAAATTGTTGGCCAACAAACAACCCAAAAAAAATCTTCCAAAGGCTTCACCCTTGCACCCCCCCATTGGGACGAGTGTATAGTAAAATTGGGTACAAACACACCTGAACAATAAGATCTTTGAATAAGGAATACCAGGCTCCACAACAACAAAAACAAAGCATGCTAAGTCCTAACAACAACTATAGTACATTACAACAATGGGAGATATGTTGAACAAAATTGGAAATTACAAATTTGACTTAGAGTCGAAGCTCAAGGTCCACCTCCACAACATCACGGGTTGGCTGCTGAGATAAGAAAATTTCAAGATCTAATGGATACTGCTCAATGAATTCAGAAGATTGAATAAGTGGACAAAGTTTTAGAGTTGAAGAAGAGGGTTTTATGCTACACTGCTCCATCCAAATCAAATTCAACATGATAAGAGTCTGTTCTTGTTGTTTATCTAGGCATTCGATTCTCTTCTCCAAACCCAACAATTTATTTAAATTACTTTGGATAACTTGAGATTGTGATTTCTAGTCCATGAATTCAAATTCCTTCATTTGAGATTGCCAGATTCTCATGTCTACTTTCAGCCTCACAAACCCAGTCTGCTGCGACTGAACTAGTGAAGGAAGACTATTGAACAAATTGTTAAATATTTGAAAGTGAGAAGACATGGTGGATGAAGATGGGACAATCAGAAATTGTGACTCTGAGAGCAATATCAACAATGAATGAACCAAGATGAAGAACCACACCACACATAGATAATATATAGAATCAAAAGGTATTTCTTGCATGAGCGAAAATAAATTGAAAATATGCTGAGGTTAATTGCATTCATGAAGGAGCAATTCGAAGCTAACTAGAGAGACATAAAAATTTATTGGATGTATTAATAATATTTGGAAAAGAGAAAAAAAGTGGAAATCCAACTCGTTGTTCCTTATGAACAAAATGATATCATCTAAAATCTCGAAGTACAACAAAAACACACTATATTTTTCACATGAGTTATTGGCTTGTTGATGGAAGAAAATATGCGCCATATTAAGAAATTTTTTGGACGTTGTGGCAATATGTGTGAAATCACATGAAAAGACTATGTGAAATCGCATTAATCAATATGTGGTTACAAAGCAACACAAATCAATGATTTGATTATGCATAAATGAAGCATTTGTGACATGGCAATATATATGGCATAGTAGAAGTAAAAAAAAAGATGAATTGAGAAGCGTGAAGACATGGGGAGTTAAATACTAAGAATGATCCCTTTTCCATTGATGTCAAAGGGGGAGAATGAATAATGAAAAAAAGAGAATTGAAACTAAAGGCTAAGAAGGAAAGATCTGTGCAAAAGAGTAGAACAAAGATTCAAAAGAAATGAATATAGGGGGATCAATATTTTGTGCACAAAAGAATATCTCATATTTAGGTGGATCTCAATCTTAGTTTGTGTTGAAATCAATGCCAAAGTGGGATATTGTTGAACCTTTGTGTTTTCATTGATGTGAAAGAGTAAACAAACAAGCTTGATGTCAAACAAGAAAATGTTGATGAAGAAGAAAGTCCAGATGCTTGTTGTTATAGCTGAAGATGCTGAGCAAAAAGTCAACTTGAAGAAATATATAAAAGTATATGTAAGCCTCAACAATATCAAACAATGCCTCTCTTTGTAAGTAAATCCAGTTTGAAGAAGTACATAGAGAAAAAATGTGGAAGTTCAAGAAGTGCACAAAGCCCCACAAGGTTGAATTATCAACGGATGCATGTTGACGCAAGATGAATTTATGTCGTTAGATTGACCAAGGGGTGCATCCATGGAGGTGGGTTACAATTTTTGGCAACACAATTTTGGAAAAAAAACAAAAACAGGGCCTCAATCGATCTTTTTCCAAACCCTCGATTAAGGTGTTAAGACCTCAATTGAGGTGTTTTTAAACCCTTGATCGAGGTTTTCTTAAACCCTTGATCAAGGTACAAGTGCGCGATTGAGGGTTAACAAAAATCTCGAACGTGGGTTAAAAGAAGCTTGATTAAGCATCTTTAATCGTTTTTACTATAAATAGTCAACAAACCTTTGATATAATTCAGTGCGTTTGTTGGATAGAAAAAGGGTAATTTATATTCATTTGTAGATATGGTTCATGGAGTATTTGGAGTTATAGATATGAGTGATCATCTATTAATCCAACATCTATAAATCCAATTACTCCATGACTAATATCTACACATAAAACTTAGAGGAAGTGGTAGTAGTAATGCTTTTACTTGTTTCTTCTTCAAGGTATGTACTATTACCCACAAGTATCATTTTTCTAGTCGAAATTATGTTTTATTAAATTTTCTTATCATATAATTCTATGTTTCATTTTAATTGAATTCGAGGGCCTTGTTCCCATGAAAAATAGGAGATTTGAAAAACTTTGATTAAATAAATTTTTGGATGTCCATATTCGCGTGCACACTCGAATATGGGCACTCAAATATTTTTTTAGTTAAATTTTTAAAAATCTCGATCGAGATTTTCATTTAATGAAGTCTTCCAAAAGATGCTTGGACACCTTGTATTTTGAATCCCCATTTGAATTCATGTCACTGAACATTTTCAATTCTTGTCGAAATGATAATTAGTATCATCTGTTGCCAAATTATTGATAATAAATCTATAACTTTAGGGTTTTAAACTTTTGGGCTTAATAACAATAAATTTAATGACCTTAGGTTTTAAAAGGTTTAATTTAAACTTTAGGGTTTTAAAGGGTTTTCTAACCTTTAAAATCCTATAATTAAGCTAATAGATCACCTTGCAATAAAATTTAGTTATGTTTAATATCAAAATTCATTAATTTAATAACTTTAGGTTTTTTGAATTTATTATTAGGTTTTTAAAATTGGTTATTAATAATAATAAATTAAAAACTTTAGGTTTTTAGGTTTATTACTAATTCTTTTAAAATTGTTATGAATGATAATAAATCTATAACTTTAGGGTTTAAACTTTTGGGCATTAAGTAAGCTTTTTAAAAACCATTTCAAAAACTTTAGTGCTAAAAATGATTGAAATCTCCTTAATAAAACAATTTTTCATATTGTCTCAATTGAGCCATTGTATAGATTTAATAATATAAACAATTCTTTTCCGATTAATAGGTTTAGAAAATAATTTTTCCGCACAATTGTAATCAAATAGAATTAAAAATTGAAAATTCTCCGACCTAGCAAACCCTAGTCTCCACGGCCGACCTTAGACTTTCTAACCGGTTCCAGTATTTAACTTTGGTTCTCACCCTCTCCACATTCGACTGTGTCCTGATGATGGATCCTGATATGGATTCGAAACGTCGACCTCGTCATTTCGATACTGTGGTTTTTCCGATTACATCTCCAACAATTAGTATCATATTTAGTCACGTGTTATTGATGTAAGTTCTAATGTCATTCAATAATTTACTAGTAATATTAACTGCAAATGTGTGGAACAATAAAAATTTTGAAGAGTAAACAATGGACATTGATATAACCCAAGGAAATGATGTCATGTTTTTTTTTTCATGCTCACATTTTCATCTCTTTAAAGGTACTAAAAATACTTTGCTCCTTTGTATATAATTTGTAATTCTAAAAAACTACAATTATGTAATATGACTCTGAATTTAACACTACTTTTTATGTAAATCATTTTGCTCTATTCCTCCCTGGGATCTGGGCTTTAAATATAAGTCCCGAAGATCTATATCGTAGGTATATCGTAGTCTTGAGAATCCTAAGTTTAGCTCATCAGCTGAATTGCATGCATCATTTATCTCCTTGGTTCAATGCAAAAATAATACTATGACAATGATGCATGCAATTCAGTTGATGAGCTGAACTTAAGCGAGTTGTGTCCACTCGACCTGGATTCCTAGGACTATGATCTACCTACGATATAGATCCTCGGGCCAGATATTTAGGGTGGAATAGAACATGACGATTAAGATAAAAATTAGTGTTTTCAAAGTCATATCACATAATTGTAGTTTTATAAAATTAAAAATTATATACGAAGGAGAAAAGTATTTTTAGTATTTAAAAACTTTCAATACATTTATGTACTACATTGTATACACATTAGATATATTGCTGATAGGAATCAAATGATGTTGAAATTCCTTTCCAACCATTGATGGAATAAATAAGCTAGATGTTGAATTCTAATGAAAACACACCATGATACTACTTGAATATAAGCATAAAAAAAAATTAAATGCACGTAGTTCATGAACTCTAAAATTATTGTTAAAGCCCCAAAATGAATCCCTGGCTTCACTGGTTTCACAACTATTGGTTAAATTTTTGAGTTATCATGCTATGATGCATTGAAGGGTTTATTGCATCTACGCCATGGTATTCTCACACCTCATTATCATGCCTTTTGGTAAGACAATAAAGAGTGTAGTGGCCTACATCGGCATGGAAAATGGTTTCAACATAGAGGTATACGCATTAGATGTTTTCATTAAATAACTTAAATTACTACCTGTGACTGTCGATTCATTGAATCTTGGACTCGTACAAAACACAATAAATTTTAGAGCCACGAACCCTTAATTACTCACACTTCGAACTTTCTCAAATCTAACCATTAATAAAATTATTTTGGGATTTTGGTTCAATTTAAAAGGCGGATTGTTGAGACTCAGACATGCAGTGAGTTGCAAGGTTTCAATTGACTTAGGATTCATTCCATTTCCCCTCCATCCCATACATGTATGCTTTCACGACAAGTGTTGAACAAAAAAATTTAATGCCCTGACCCTAGTTATGCTAGCTTTGCTAACTTGCATGGTATGTAGGAATTTTTTTTAATGTTTTCTGAGTTGTGTATTATTTTCTATTAGGTGCCTATTCCTTATCATTCTTGATCTCTCAAGCTTGGATTGCACTTGGATTTTACTTGGATGCCTCAATATGGTTAGGGCATAGTCTAAGCATTTTTTTTGTATAATGAAGTATGCTCCAACTTAAAAAAAAATACAATAGAATAGTTGTTATGTTACTGAATTGTAAAATTAATGATACACAGATTACAACTTAATGCATTCAAAATAAGTTTTGTTGAAAATATATCATTTTTTCATGTAAATATTAAAGGGTGCTCAATTATAAAAAAAATGTAAAAAATTGAAAGTACAATATTTATTTTTTGCATTTTTTTGGTGAAGGGTTTACGTAATTTATACTTGTCAATGTAAGTACAATTACCTATATTACCCTTCATGTTAGAAGGGCTCCAAGAATAAATTACCTTCCATTTGAAATTAAGACCCACCCTTCAAATTTGATCACTGTTCCTCAATTTTTTTCTCTAAATATAAATGTGGAGAGCATGCATATAAAACCAACCTTGGTAGTCATGTACAAAGTTTTCTTTTTTCAAATGTTTAATGGTAGCTCGATTGAGGTTTTAATGGAAGCTCGATCGAGGGTTTATTATTCCCTCGATCAAGGGTTTGATAAGCCCTCGATTGAGCTTCCGTTAAAACCTCAATCGAGACATTTAAATACCTCGATCGAGCTCTAGACCATGATCGAGGGCCTGAAAAATAGAGAATTAGCCCTCTTACAGGAAAATCAATGTTTCTCTTTGTCTTCTAGGGGTGTAAAATATGCCATTCATGGCACACAACTAAGCATATTTCATACCGATAGATTCATCACCAAATCCTCTATCCATTGAGGTATCATGCATGCGTTTTGGAATTCAAATGGGTTTTTTTTTTAATTAGTTCTATAACTTACACTTAGAAAATCTGACAACAATTTCAAAGCAGCTCAAAGAAAAATCTCCAGGATAAAAAATTCACATCAAAAAATTTCTAAAAATGCATAGCCCACACATCGACACATTCTCTTCAAAAGGGTATCTTTGGTTTTTCCATTTTTGAAAACAGTGAAAAAAATAGGGATGGACACACATGTGTATAAAATGATGCTGAAATCAGGTGTGGTCACTTTCGAAAAATAATAAATAATTGTATAATGCGAAAAAAATTAACAAAAAAATATGCACATCACACTGCATTTTATGTAGATCATGCTCATATATATATTTTTTTAAATTATTAATGCAAGATTGAATTGCTCTACGTGGACACGAGCCACTTATTAGCTTCTTCAAATTTTTAAGGTCACACAGTTCATTAAATGCAAAATTTCACACATTAAATGACATTAGAATATTTTAAAAAAATAATGATTGGGAAGCCAACATAACATTCTAAAATTTGTTTTTTTACTACAAGTCAAAATTCACTTCGCATATATGTGTTTTGAGGGCTTCTATCTAGCACATGAGTAAAAAATCAGGTTTTCATTGCCAAATTTGGCAAAAAAGTGTTACCCAACTTCATGGAATCACCCCAAGAAGTAACAGGGTTGGGGAATCACTGAGTAAAAGGAATCCCAACTTATCGACACATATATTGAGTAGGAAAGAGTATAAATAATAAAGGGATGGAAGTATTGAAGTAAGCTTGAAGATGATATAGAGAATATATTTTGATTTGAAAAGCTTCTAATTTTGGGGTATCAATGCCTTGTTGATCTAAGAAGAGGTTCATCCTTCAAACCTAGATTGTACAAAAACAATAAAGATGAACAACACATAGTGCATAAATAGAAGGATTTCATGTACTAGGATGTGCGACGAAAATACACATATTCATTTCTTAATATAGACATATCAAGAAACGTAGATCTAAGTTCTTGATATAGACATATTCATTTCAAGGAGGTAGGAAGGGGCAAGGAAAGGGAGCTTTATCTTCCTTCCAATTAGTGATGGTAAATACATTAGGGAGTCGGTGCTAGTAAATACATTAGTGATTCGGTGCTTCCTTTCATTTAGTGCTGGTAAATAAAATCAGGAGTTGTTGCTTCCAATCAGTCGAACCTAAAGAACACAAAGAGGACATTACAGTCTTCAAACAGGTCAGTGCATGAACACTGCGAGTGGGTGCTTATGCAAAAAGGACTGATATCCATTAAGGTCGGTGTCTGAAGTCAACAAGTTTGTGCTTGCACAAATGATAGAATTCCTTACAGTATGGTGCCTGTAAACAACGAGTTGATGCTTGCAATCAGGTTGGTACCTAAGTGAGTTAATGCTCACAATTGGAGATTGGTGTCTCCCCCACCCACTCACCCACACACACACACACATATATATATATATATATAAAGTTATTTTACAGATTTTGTGCAAAACTGTGTCCTTTATTGTTTTTGGAATAGAGTTTTAAAGCACAATTTATTAAGTGAAAAATAGTATAATATGCACTATATACTAATTCACCCCCCTCTCATTATATATAAGAATTCCAACATTTATTTTGTCGAAAACCATTTACAAATGATGCAATAAAATCACATGTTTCAACATTAATGTTATATTCATTGCAAACAATACACATATCATTCAATTTGACAAAAACATGAACACAATTTTTTCATATAAATTGATACTTACCTCATGTATTTGCCAAGATGATATATAACTTGTTTGACCTTGTTGGAAAAGCTATCTGAGAGTGATAGAGGTAGGACATAATGTAACCATAAAAATGAATCATTATTTGTTTCCAAAGAAAACAAAAAATACAAAAGGAATGTATACCAAGATACAAATATATAATATACCCAAATAATTACCTTAATGAAGGTATGCCAATCATGAGTTTTTACCCCACTATATACACCTTTCTTTATTAAGATATTATTTATGTTTCCACCTTTCTGAATGACCTCTTTAACATCATTGTTTTGTTGTTAAGTTAGTAACCAAGGAAGGTTATTTCGATCTCCATGGCTATTTGAATGAATCACAATTTGCAATGCATGATTGGATTCTTGAATGTCACTACAAATTTTCGTAATATTTTCTTTGTCACGCCTACCATCTAAGATTCAAAAAAATGTTTATGTTACATTCTTCTCGATATGAATTGTATCAAACAAATGAACTATTTGTAGGTCCTCATAGTAGGGAAACCTACTAAATTGTATGGGATATCTTTTCATTCCTCGTGTAATCCCATTAATGCCTTGATGACCTCCATGAAGGTTAAAATAAATTAAAACAATAATTGTCAATTACAGTAAACAAAATGCAGTAAGAATAAATATCAATAAAAAAATATGACACATAGACAATTTGTGTACCTCAATGATTTCTATTATATTCTACCTTCCATAGGTGTGGAGTCATTCTTTGTGGTTTTAATCCAGACTCTTCTTTACCACTGAGCAAATGTTTTTCAATGGTTTGATACCTATGGTTCTGAGAGAGGAATTGTCTATACTCATCAAACACCTCATTTCCTAAACTTCTTAAACAATGAGATTTCATCTTAGGATCACAAACTGGACATGCAAATTTACCCTTTGTTTGAAGACCTGCAAGAGATAAATTATTTTCAGTTATATGTATGTATGTAGTATTTATGTTTGTCAAGGGAACATTTCAATTAAAACATCCACATTATCTTGATAAAATTATATACTATTATTCTAGTGGAACGTCACATACCACAAAAATGTGTTAGCCCTAGGGAATCATCAATTGTCCATAAAAGTATTCTACGGAATTGAAATTCCTTTTTCCCTATTGTCCTAGACACATCACACATAGTGATGCCATCCCATAACTAAAGCAACTCGTCGATAAGAGGCTCGATATATAGATTCATACCTTTAACTTAGTACTTACCTATTTTTTTGAAAATACACATAATTACTACCATTTGTACATATAATCAAATGAATAAGTATAAGAAATTATGCAACAAACAAGAGAAACGAAATGTTAGGTTCAATAAAAATTTGTAAACAAATTTCTAGAAAAATCATTGCCAGCATTATGTTCTCCCTCTTTATTGACATCCAAGGAGGAATGTTATTGATGATAACAAAAAATTTCCACACTAACACTAATACATTTGGTCGGATTTTTCCACGAAATATTTCCACGTTTTGAACATTCGTGGATTAATACTTCATTTTTTTTTATCATGGTGGAAAAATCGTGGCAATATCGACGTTTTTAATTTTAGAGGAACTTTCGTCTCTATATCAACGATATATGGTTATCTTTGCACACCCGCCAAACCAATGCCAACTTTCAATGCGTAGTTCAACTCATGCATTTTCAGCACATTTGCTATAGTTGTGACAAGGTTCTTGGTGATTGATTGAGCACGGATTGAGCCCGGATTTATTTATCAACCATATCCAAAACTAGAGAGATCATTCATACTTTGTTTCTTCAACGGGTGACTCATCCGAAAAAAGAATATCGGCCAACCATTAGAGGACAATATGGAACCTGTTATGCCATAAATTCTTCTCAGACTACAAAAGAAAAGGCCAACACAATCTCATAAAACAAAATTAAGTAAAATAGGTTTTTTAGGGTTTTGGTTGTGCAGTTTGTAAACAAGAGGGTAAAAACTTCACAAGGCTAAGGAAAACACTAAATCATACACAAAGAAGGACTGAGATGCATAATATATAAAATATAAACAAGAAACAATAATCACGGCTCTAAATTTCATCCACATTTAACAAGAATTTCATGAACAATAACCTCAAACAAGAAATGAATATATCAACTGAGTGATTAAACCAATCAGAAATGAAACCAACAAATAGGCTAAGCAGGACTTAAAGTTTGCATATATTTCATAATCAGTCTTTCAAAATACATAAGAGTTTTTCACACTTAGCTCCATAAAACAATAGCTTGATAGCCTTCCCTTGTACAAAAATTTGAACCCTCAGTCTTTTTCCAACCTTAGTTTTATCTTGATTTCTCAAAGACAATTACATAACTGAAAAAACTACTTTTAGGTCATACTACCAAATTATTCAATAAGGATATAGTTATACAAAATAAACTAACGTTTTCAAAAACTAACTAATAACCATTATTCTTAAAGCACTTTACAAGTCCTTAGCAGCCTCTGCCAAAAGAGCTATCCCTTCTAAAGCTTGAGTCTTCCTTCTTGCTTTCTGATGATCAGCTTCCAGCTCTTCAACTCTTTTCGAAAGCTCCATATTTTGCTATGTTAGGTCTTGAATGGTTTGCTTCATTTCTGCATACAGACTTTGTGTCTGTATTTTCCTTTTCAAAGCCTCCTTAGAAATTGCAATTAATTCTTGATAGTGGCTATTTACCTCCTCTAAGGCTTCACTCAATCTTCTGTTAGCAGTCACTAATCCCTCATTTGTTTCATGCAGGTACTCAATCTGATATTTGTACTGTTTAATACTCCTCTGTAAATTCTCATTCTCAGAATCAATAGACTTCCCTTCTGATACTGGATGCATTTCTTCTAGCATCCAAGGGATTTTCAAATTCTTAAAAATATCTTCATCTTCTTCCAGCTGCTCTGTCATAGCCACAAGGGACTCCTAAATATTCATTAACTTCAACACTACATTGGGTTGATGGCTCTGCAACCCTTCCTTTTTCTGCACAAAGAATTGATATTACTGAATACTGCTTCTTTGAATCATCCTGATGGTGCTCTAAAATTACCTTCTTTCTAACTTCCTTAAATATCTCTGAAATTTTGGTTTTACTGAAAGCTAACTTATCTTCTGAAATAATTTGTTTCTTACCCTTCATCTCCTTTTCATTTGGATCTTCATTGTCTTCTAACTCTTCTTGAGATGAATAGTCTTCAATCACTGTAATCTTCTTTTGAGCTAGTTTAGGGTTTAACAATTTTTTCATATTCAATCTGAGTTTATTCTTAGGTCTAGTCTTAGGCCTCTAACCTGCCCCAATTTCCCCTAACATGCTTAAAGTTTTTCCTTGATGTTTGATAGAAGCTAGTTGAACCACCTTTCTTTTTATCCCTCGTGACATTACCCCTTCTTCATATTGTTTATGTACATCATGTTCAGTGTCAACCCTAGATTCATCAAATAATGAATTTTCCTCATCTTCAGACTATACTATAATAGGAACTCATTCCTGTTCTCTCACATTTTCCTTTACTTCCTGGTTTATTTCTACATGCAGACTATCTTCTATAGGCTCCAATTCCTTCATTCATGTATTTCATTTTCCTCAATATTAGTCTGTTGTTCATCTTCAATATTTTCATCTCTTTGGGTCATATATTTTTCTGGTACATTATCCTCTTCAATATTGACTGTGACTCTTTTTCAGTTTCTTGACCAAATTATGACCTTTATTCAATTGTCTTTTCTGAGCTTGATCTTCCTTCTCTGTTTGAAATCCAGACCAAAATAGAAAATAATCCCATGTTTTTTCCTTCTTTCGAAGCACAGTACTTATGATTAGCTTAATTAGACCATGATGAAATATAGACTATTTAGTATGGTCTTTATGCTCGTTTACCCTGCTAGATATCTTTTGTAGACTTTTAAGGAAAAATAATGGATCTTGATTCATCTTTTCTTCATGGTTAAGATGCTGCAAAAACCTGAAATGATACTTAAAAAAAATGCAAATCTTCCTTCACAAGTGATACAACTTTGCAGAATTTTTATTGGCTTTCTCCAACCTGGTTTGAATTTCTAGATGTGCACTCCTTTTCCCCAGTCTACAACCACATCTGGAAGCAAGTAATTATGTGCATCAAAAGTAAAAGGTACTTTTTTGAACCAGTATTCACCTTCATCTGGGATCCCTGTAGCCTCTACTATCAGTTCTCTGGTCAACTCAATATTCAAGGTGTCAAAAGTAACAATATCTTTATCCAAACACTGAGAAAATTTATATGAGACCTCTGTGTGATACCCATCAATTTTCTCAAAAAAGCTTAACCATCCTACCTCTAAAAACAATCTTGCACAGTCTGGGAAATCTTGAACCCAAGACATGTCTGATGGTTCAGATCTATTTGTTTTCCCACTCCTCTTAATTTTAAATGAGTAAACAAATTACTTCTTTTAGTAAAGAACTCTAACTCTATTAAGATCTTGGCAATTTTGATAGACAATGATATGTTGGGAAACTAAACCCCTAAACTAGATTTTATCACTTAAACTGATAAGTATCTTAATTCTATTCACAGAGAAAATTTGACATTGGGCATCAATTGGGTTTATATACTAGCATTCTTCATTAAATTCCATAATTAAACTTCTGTGAATTTAAACCCAAATACATGGAATATGATATTAATTCGCCTCCTACCTGTCAGAATAGTGAATTCAGCTACTAGAAATGTGTTTTCCTGTCTACTAGGTGTCCAATTTCATTCTTTAATCCTTCTTTGGCTGCCACGATAGTGCCAAACAGTCTCCCTTCAAAGCCCTAAATTACCGACCTTTTTCAAACCTTGATTACAAACTGCCAAAACTATGCCATGACCTCGTATGCTCTTCATGCACTTCAAGAGATGCATAATTCAAGGCGAATTTTCCTCATCATGGATAATTATCAATGTTCCACTATTCTATATCATAACTTCCAGACCACCGTAACTTACCCTAATGATTCGCTGCTTGAATTGTTAACACTTGTCACAATGATCACTTTGGCTGAAAACACGTATCAAACTCATTAACAAGTGTGAATGACCTCTCATATGCGTGAATTTCAAAAACTTTGAGCCAAAAATCATGATTTTCAGATAGCGCGATTTTCTTGTAGCGCGCGTGTGTAACTTTTTCGGGCTTGCGCTACAAGAATGCCTGTTTCAATAATTTTCAAAATAAAACTCACAACAAAGGGTTAACTTTGGTTAAATGGTTTAAAATAAAACTTTATGATATTTTTTAGGACCTTTAATTCATATAAACATCCTACAAGCCCCTGAAAACTATGAATTTGCTAAATAAATCCAAAATTGGGAAAAAACCTATGAATTCACCTAAATACAAACATAAAAATCAAAGAAAAGATTTAAAGTAACCTAAAATCCAAACTTAAAAATGAACAAAACCATGTTTCAAAAAACAAGCAAATGCTTTAAATGAGAAGAAAAAACAGGCCATAACAGAACCTATGGGAAATGACATGCCTTCACTTTCCCTTGAAGAAGATGTTGTTGTCACAATTTTGGTTGGAATGCATGGAAATGAAAATGTAGATCAATGGGATGAATTTGTGAACAATGATATGAACCGTTCACCAACGAGTGATGAAGACCTAATTCATGCCAAATATTATTTTGATGGTAGATTTGTTTTTTATTTATTTGATAGAATGGTACATTTCAAAGAACAATCTACCTTCTGGGAGGATTCCTTCAAAGCTAGCGACGAATTGTGCAAAACTAAGGATGTCCAATTTCTTGTTTTGGTACATCGTGTTAGAGGTTTAGAGAAAAGAATTTTGGAAACTAAAAAAATAATTGGCCAGAAGGATCAACTTATTAAGGATCAATGTTCTAAATTTACCGTAGTTCTAGCAGAATCGATTTCTGACCTTGACAGACTGAAAGACATGTATCAGGCTCAAAAGAAAAAAGATGAGGAAACTATAGGGAGACTTGAAAATGAGCTGAAAATCAGGCCTGAAGTTTTGAACATGCCACTACTAAAGACTGTATTTGGTAAGGAAGCAGAACTTCAACAAGAGTTGAAGTAGAAAGAAACATTTATTGCAGCTTTGAAGGTTGAGTTTCAAAGGGCATTGAGAGAAATGATCATCAAACAACAAAATGAGACTGCAAAATATGAAGCAAGATTGGAAAAATTGAATAAAACAATTAAAAACAAAAATGAGTTGCTACAAAAAAAGAGAATTGAAAGGATTTCAGCAACTCTCGAGGATAAAAGTGCTAGAAGAGGAAAAAAATCAATAGTCAAGGGTAAACAAGTCTGCACACCAAAAGAATCAACAGTCAAGGGCAAACAGGTCTGCACACCAAAAGAATCAACAGTCAAGGGTAAACAGGTTTGCACACTAAAATAATCATCAGTCAAGGGTAAACAAGTCTTCACACCAAAAGAATCAACAGTTAAGGGTAAACAGGTCTACACACCAGAAGAATCAACAGTCAAGGGTAAAAAGGTCATCACAACAAAAGAATCCAATGTGGAGGGTAAAAAGGCCATCACACCAAACAATTTTGGTAGTACAAAACTAGGTGATGTAACTACGGAGAGCTTACTCCAGTTTCATAAGTCCTTGCGACAATGAGAGAAGACCTTGAATGAAGTTGCTTCAACAATTAATGTTGTAGAGTTTACATTTGGCTCATTAGATTCAACATTGAAGAAGAATATAGAGGAGAAGAAGGATGAAATTAGAGACCTTCGCCAAAAACTATTGGAGAAGGGAAAAGCACTACATTTGGGATGTGATAGTGAGATACAAGATTTGAAATCCAAAATTAAAGCTTTGCAGAATAAACTTGTGGCAAAAGCAATTTTGTATACCCCATTTGATAGCGATTTGAGGGCACAAGAGCTCAAGAAGGAGGTACAATAGGTCAAGAGAAAATTAAGTGTAGTTCAATCTGACCTGAAGTGGACGAAAGGATGATCTTAAAAGAAAGGAAGATGAGAACTCAAATCAGAAAAATAATAATGTACAGATGTTGAAGAAATGCCTAGAAGAAAAAGATAGATTGCATACAAAAGTGATAAATCTTGCAAACAAAGTGAAAGAGCAAGAAAAACAATTAAAACATATGGCCGATGAAGCTTCTATAGAACTGGAGGGTTCTGGAAAAGGCAAGAGAAGCTATAGCGAATTTTCTTACTCTAAAAAATTGGAATTGCAAAAACCTCCCAACTTCCAAGAAGCCTAGATTTCTAAAATAATATGCTGTACATTTGATGTCTATCTACATACTAATATTGTTGTAATATAAATTGTTAGTATTTCTTGGCAATGCATATATTTTTATATAGTTAATGTGTTTCTAATGTGTAATACAAGCGTAATGTGTAATCCATATGTGCATTTTTTCTATATCTAAGAGATTTTAATGTGCAACCCATACTGAGAAGTGTGTATGAAACTACAAATGATGAAATATATTCTTCGTAATATATTCTACAAATGAATTGACATATGAAATATTCTTGAAATATATTCTACAAATGAATTGACATATGAAATATTCTTGAAATATATTCTACAAATGAATTGACACATCATCATTTCATGCTATATTGAATAAATTTCACTATAACATTGACATACCAACCTTTTCTACAAACTCTTGTACTCATTTCTGTAAATTCTAAGATCTACAGTAAAATCCAAGTCATCCAAAACAACAATTGATAGTGTTTTCCAATTTTTCATGGCCATAACTAAAAATGTACACCAATTCCAATCGAAGTACATTGTAGGTATGAAATTTGGAAGTTTGCATACAAAAAGCTTATTAGACTAGTATAGTTTTAATTTTAGACATAAATTAAACTTCTATTGTGAAATAAGAATGCATCCAACATTTGAAATGAGAACATAACAACTGTAAATGTTGGTTTCTTGTTGACAAACATCATAGTTTGGAAACCAATCTCATGGCTCTGCAAGTTTGTATTGTCTGTTTCTTTTTTATTATAATATAAATCATCATCGTTCCTTGCAGAAATTAATAAATGAGAACTTAACATATATAATACATTTCGAGGAAAAAAATAGAGATAATGCAAAAATATAACCAGAACGATACTCAAAAAAGTTTTAAAAGGGGCCCAAGATCATTTTTTATTATCTTAAGCTTTCATTACAGAGTAGAGGGATAGTTTATAGTTGAATCAGTAACATCAAACAACTCCTTCAATAATAAATGTTCCTACTACCTATTAAATTCTATTTATATACCTGAAGGGTCGGATTGACCATGTTACAAGTGGATTTAATTTGAGTGAAACTGAAATATTGATTCACCCACAAGCCAAACCGTCCTCTGTTGTACTTTCCTGGCTTCAAACGAAGATACCAACTACTATGTAACAAGGAAAACACGACAGTGCAACATAGGGGGAAAATAGGACTGAAGTGGACATGTTTCAACACCAGGGGTAGAAAGGGAGTAGAAGAGGAAGTTGCATTCCAGTTCTCTGGATGGGAGATGCGAGTAGAGAAGAATTATAACAGAGATGCACAGTGTGTGAGAGGTATCTAAGGAGAAAAGGGAAATACCAATGAAAGAAGAAAATGGCAAGGAAGAGAGAAATTCCACAGACAAATATGGCTCACTGGAAAA
Organism: Pseudotsuga menziesii; assembly: GCA_001517045.1. NCBI lineage: Eukaryota > Viridiplantae > Streptophyta > Pinopsida > Pinales > Pinaceae > Pseudotsuga > Pseudotsuga menziesii. The sequence goes on along the minus strand of LPNX010317169.1, from coordinate 286,130 downwards.
TAACATGAAATACCCATCTGGTGTGGACAAATTAAAAGCTGGAATTGAAAAAATCAATCCTACTATGCCACCGAGAGGAAATGCTTGGGTTGTTGAAGAGGGATAGGTTGCTGACTCAGGGCAGGAAAGAATTCACTGAGTGATGGGAAAGGAATTTCAAATGAACATAAAAACAATAAGATGGAATGGAACTTCCAATGAAATCCATCGAACCCGGATGGGACTGTCTCCAGTTCTTTCCAATTCTACCCATTTTAGTCATACTATTAGTGAACTCAAATTTGCACACATCTGCGGCCATATTGGACAAAAATTAACAAACATAGAGAATGGATTAAATACTGCATAGCCTACTGATAATAATGGCCCCTATTTATCAATCTTACATAAGAAGCAACATGATTGGTAATTCACTGCAGCTACTAGGAAGGAATCCATGGGGTCAGCCAAATATGGATATGTGTACTATGTCGGCCCTTGGAATAATTGAAAGGTGGTAAAAAAGGTTAATCATGATGAAATGCTGAGTTCACGTCTGGGTGATGCAATCATTCTCAATGTCGTCTGAATCCGACTCGATTCAAGTTCATCGAATCATAGAATTTGATGGTTTGTTAAGTGACGTATTTGACACTTGGTTGAAAGTTAAGAATATGATAGGTAGGGAAAAGCAAAAGCTACTATTTACAGGTTTATACGATTAGATGACATATTTTACACTCAGTACATTCAACACGTGTATGACAGGTTGAGGTATGGGAAAATGAAATCAAGCATGTGCGTGGATTTTACTGAAGCAAGTCAATTTTGGATTAATTTACTCAAATGCACAGCCAACATGAAAAAACTATGGTTTAGGGAAATAAGACCTGCAAAAACATGCAAAAACTGCAAAAACTATTGTTTAAGGAAATTAGACCAAGACTAGGAGAAGATAAAAAATTGTCCAAGTATGGAATTATTGGTAAAATATGCCTAACTGGCCTTAGGGAAATTCCCACCACAACTCATAGGATGATGATAAAAATATTATGAAAGTGTAGATCTCTAGATTATTGTATGGTGCATCCAACCATATAATTACAAGTATTTCAGTACGAAGATATCAATCTGCCAAAAGTGCCTCTTAGCCATATTTGCACTACTCTAGAAAAATGCTTGCTGAGAAGAGAGAAAAAAGCTCCGGAAGATGAAAGTGGTCTTGATGGATTCACCTAGTTGGCCTCTACCCATTGGGAATCTCACTTGCCAAGTTTGAAGGAAAAATGAAATGACCTTGGTGACCTAGGGTTTGAAGAGAACTGGTTAAGTGTTAGACAAAGAGTTTGAGAGACCACTTGGAAATGCTCACAAGGGGGTGTTCCATTGATGATAAAAAATCATCAGATGATATGCTCTTGTTCATTGTTGAAATGGATATCTAGCCATACTCTTGGTTTTTCTTATGGTGACCAGATAAGGAAAATATCAACCTCGTAAAATAGAAGAAAAATCTTATTTTGCATACTAAAGACAAAAAATGGCTAGGTGTTGTAAAGGGGCTAAGTGATGCCCACATTAATGTTGATGCCCGGACTAAGGATGATGCACGCATGGCATGGCATGGCATATATGATGATGTGGCATGAAGTTGAAATCATTGTTGCATTATGACATCGTTCTGGAGAAACACGACAAATTAGTGAAAATCGAGAAATTGGCTAAGTGCGGGAATATTGGTCCAAGTCAGGGATGATTTTAAGAAACCATACTTATTTAAAAGTGTATAAATGTTGGCGAATATTACCAATTCTTAAAACACTAACTATAAAATGATTGGCGATATTTTTCAAAAAATATTTTAATTTCCAAGGATTTTATATCATTTATATAATAATTTGGCAATTTTTAGGGTGAAAAAATTTTACCCGATCAAAATTGGGTGAAACAAGGCTTCAAAAATGCAAAATGGTGAATCTTTTTTGGGAGAAAAACATTGAAAAATAGCCCACTGGGCTAAAATTCGCCCCTAAAATTATCCTTGGTCCAAGTAGCCTTAAGAGGATGCCCACCACAAATGGTTTGTTGAAGAAAATGCCCGCACCACATGGGGATATTTTAGGATGTTGTTTTTTCTACTCAACCATGGTCTCATTTTTTCCAAAGAGACCTTGAAGAACAATTTATGGACCTGCTAAAACTGTGGTTTAGGGAAATTAGACGAAGCCTAGGAGAAGATAAAAAATTGTCCAAGTATGGAATTATTGGTAAAATATGCCTAACTGGCCTTAGGGAAATGCCGCCACATCTCATAGGATGATGATAAAAATATTATGAGAGTGTAGATATCTAGAGACTTGTATGGTGCATCCAACCATATAATTAGCCTAACCAAAAAGTATTTCAGGAAGAAGATATCAATCTGCCAAAAGTGCCTCTTAGCCATATTTGCACTGCTCCAGAAAAATGCTCACCGAGGAGAGAGAAAGAAGTTACAGAAGATGAAAGTGGTTTTTCTAGATTCACCTTGTTGAACTATACCCATTGGGAATCTCACTTACCAATTTTGAAGGAAAAATGAAATCACCTTCGTGACCTAGGGTTTGAAGAGAACTCGTTAAGTGTTAGACAAAGTGTTTGAGAGACCACATGGAAATGCTCGCAAGGGGGTGTTCCAATGATGATAAAAATCATCAGATGATATGGTCCTGCTCATTTTTGAAATGGATATCTAGCCATGCTATTGGTTTTTCTTATGGTGACCAGATAAGGAAAATATCAACCTGGTAAAATAGAAGAAAAATATTATTTTGCACACTAAAGATAGAAAAAATGGCCAAGTGTTGTAAAGGGGCTAAGTGATGCCCGCATTAAGGTTGATGCCCGCACTAAGGATGATGCACACATGGCATGGCATGGAATATATGATGATGTGGCATGAAGTTGAAATCATTGTTGCATTATGACATCATTCTGGAGAAATACAAAAAATTAGTGAAAATCAGGAAATTAGCCAAGTGTGGGAATATTGGTCCAAGTAGCTTTAAGAGGATGCCTGCCACAAATGGTTTGTAGAAGAAAATACCTGCACCACATGGGGATATTGTAGGATGTTGTTTTTTCTACTCAACCATGGTCTCATTTTTTTCAAAGAGATACTAAAGAAGAATTTATGGACCTGCCAAAACTGTGGTTTAGGGAAATTAAACCAAGTCTAGGAGAAGATCAAAAATTGTCCAAGTATGAAATTATTGGTAAAAATTCCTAACTGGCCTTGGGGAAATTCCCGACACAACTCATAGGATGATGATAAAAATATTATGAGAGTGTATATCTCTAGATACTTGTATGGTTCATCCAACCATATAATTAACCTGACCAAAAAGTATTTGAGGAAGAAGATATCAATCTACCAAAAGTGCCTCTTAGCCATATTTGCACTACTCCAGAAAAATGCCCGCTGAGGAGAGAGAAAGAAGCTACAGAAGATGAAAGTGTTTTTTTATGGATTCACCTTGTTGAACTATACCCATTGGGAATCTCACTTGCCAAGTTTGAAGGAAACATGAAATCACCTTGGTGACCTAAGGTTTGAAGAGAACTCGTTAAGTGTTAGACAAAGTGTTTGAGAGACCACTTGGAAATGCTCGCAAGGGGGTGTTCCATTGATGATAAAAATCATCAAATGATATGGTCCTGTTCATTGTTGAAATGGATATCTATCCATGATCTTGGTTTTTCTTATGGTGACCAGATAAGGAAAATATCAACCTGGAAAAATGGAATAAATTTCTTATTTTGCACACTAAAGACAGAAAAAATGGCTAAGTGATGCCCGCACGAAAGATTATCACCGCATGGCATGTCATGGAATATATGACTATGTGGCATGAAGTTGAAATCATTGTTGCATTATGACATCGTTCTAGAGAAATACAACAAATTAGTGAAAATTAGGAAATTGGCCAAGTGTGGGAATATTGGTCCAAGTAGCCTTAGGAGGATGCCCGCCACAAATGGTTTGTTGAAGAAAATGCCCGCACCACATGGGGATATTGTAGGATGTTGTTTTGTTTACTCAACCATGGTCTCAGTTTGTCCAAAGAGACACTGAAGAAGAATTTATGGACCTGCCAAAACTGTGGTTTAGGGAAATTAGACCAAGCCTAGGAGAAGATAAAAAATTGTCCAAGTATGAATTATTGGTAAAATCTGTCTAACAGGCCTTAGGGAAATGCCCACCACATCTCATGGGTTGATGATAAAAATATTATGAGCATGTAGATCTCTAGAAACTTGTATGGTGCATCCAACCATATAATTATCCTGACCAAAAAGTATTTTAGGAAGAAGATATCAATCTACCAAAAGTGCCTCTCGGCCTTATTTTCACTGCTACAAAAAAATGCCCACCCAAGGGAGAGAAAGAAGCTATAGAAGATGAAAGTGGTTTTTATGGACTCACCTTGTTGAACTATACCCATTGGGAATATCACTTGCCAAATTTGAAGGAAAAATGAAATTACCTTGGTGACGTAGGGTTTGAAGAGAACTACTCAAGTGTTAGACAAAAAGTTCGAGAGACCACTTTGAAATGACTGAAAGGGGGTGTTAATTTGATGATAAAATTCATTAGATGATATGGTCCTGTTCATTGTTGAAATGGATATCTATCCATGCTCTTGTTTTTTCTTATGGTGACCAAATAAGGAAAATATCAACCTGCAAAAATATAAGAAAAAAGTTATTTTGCATACTAAAGACAGAAAAAATGGCTAAGTGTTTTAAAGGGGATAAGTGATACCCGCATTAAGGGTGATTCCCACACTAAGGATGATGCCCACATAGCATGGCATGGCATAGATGATGATGTGAAATGAAGTTGAAATCATTGTTGCATTATGACACCATTTTCGAGAAATACGACAAATTAGTTAAAATGAGGAAATTGGCCAAGTTTGGGAGTATTGGTCCAAGTAGCCTGGAAAATGTGGTTTAGGGAAGTTATACCGAGCCTAGGAGAAGATAAAAAATTGTCCAAGCATGGAATTATTGGTAAAATCTATATAATTTGCCTTAGGGAAATGCCCGCCACAGCTCATAGGATGATAATAAAAATATTCTAAGAATGTGGATCTCTAGAGTGTTGTATGGTGAATCCAATCATATCTAGAAGGCTATAATAAGAGGTTTTTTGGATAGTTTGAAGACACTATAAAATTATCTTAACAATAACCCACATGCTAGGAAATGTGTATTATCATTTCAAACTTACAAATTTCATAAATAATGAAAAAATTATTCGAAAAGAAAAACCAATTATAACAGAACAATAATATACCAGACATAATTGAATGGAGCAAATACATAATTCATATGCATTAAATAGTAGAATTCACCATATAGATTACAGCTAATAGTATAAAATATTATTAACAAATGTAAATATATCTAGCTTCAACCCCATGGTGTTATTTTCAACTTATGACAATTGTACAGACTATGGCTTGCATTTTCCTAAGTCCAGTTTTGAATATTTACACAATGTTTTTTACGTAACAACTTAGAATTTCAGTCATTAATTTTGAATTTGTCCAAGCTACTTGCAATTTTAGTCATGCATGTTCAATTTGACTGCTATGCATTCCTATCTTTCATTGCTATGCTTATGGCTTGCATTTTACACCAAGTGTCCATAACAGTACAAAAAGGTTAAAATTGCACCTTTCATAGGTCGACTGTGAGCATACGAGGTTAGGTTATATAAAATTAACACAAGGATAGTCTTCTAAATATATCTAGCCATCCAATTTCCAAAACCATTTACTATAAACATTTAATAGGAGGGTTTGGCTTGCATTTTTATTAATGTAGGTGGATATTTCATAAATACAAGACAACCATGTAGTATTTTTGCAAAACAAGCACTTTCTAAACCAAAATTGAGAAACTAAATGTATAATAATGTGGAAAATCATAAAACATACCATTTCCAACTAAAATCACTCAAAAATACCCAATACTTAAGGTTTAGCAGGCATTTTTGTGATCTGGGTAAAACTGGGTTGAAAACACAAAAGTTGTCATTTTGTCAATTTAACTCTGGACAAAATGAAACATAATTTTAAAAAACAGAAAGAGGATTTTGTCAAAAATATATCTATATTCAACCTCATGGTGTTAGTTTCAACTTATGACAATTGTACAGACTGTGGCGTGCATTTTCCTAAGCCCATTTTTAAATATTTACACACTGTTTTTTACTAAACTTAGTATTTCAGTCATTTTTTTAAAAATTTGGCCAAGATACTTGGAATTTTAGTCATTCATGTTCAATTTAACTACTATGCATTCCTAGCTTTCATTTTTATGCCTATGGCTTTCATTTTACACCAAGTGTCCATAACAGTAAAAAAAATTGCACCTTTCATAGTTCAACTATGAGCATAAGAGGTTAGGTTATATAAAATTAACACAAGGATAGTCTTCTCAATATATCTAGCCATCCGATTTCCAAAAACATTTACTATAAGCATTTAATAGGAGGGTTTGGTTTGAGAGTACATCAATACATGTAGAGAAGTATATTACTCTATTATTATATTACTCACTCTATTACTCTATTTTTTCCAGAATAGTTAGAATGCCAAATTTTTACTCTATTAATTACTCTTACTTTCTTATTTTCAATAACACTTAACATGCTAGAAAGTTAACTATATTGAAATTGAAAATGTAAATTGTGTATAGTTGACTTGAAACACATTTGTAATTTTTATTATAGTTTGGAAAAGTCAGAACACATTTTTAATTTTTATTATAGGTTGAAAAAGTCAGAACACATTTGTAACCTTTATTATAGTTTGGAAACGTCTGAACACATTTGTAATTTTTATTTTAGTTTGGAAAAGTCAGCGTGCTAGTATCCTGTGCGTGCATCCTCTTCTTCCTTTCTAAGCGTGCCATCATCCTGCAAAATGGAAACAGCAGCCTCATCTTCCATGCCATCAACTGAAACAGGGGGTTTTGAAGTTGCTGAGAGGTTCACTGTCAGAAAATTCGGAGAGAGCGTTGAGGCATGGAGTGACAGAACCAACTGGCCAGAAGGTATGCTAAATGTCTTGGTCAGAGCAAGAGTGCATTGTTTTCTTTTTGGTCAGGTCAATTTCAACAATGAAGAGATAGATGATGTCATTTCTAGTTATGATGATGAGTCCAAGGAATTGATTATTTTTGGGAGGAGGGTTTGTCTAGACTCTGATTGTTGTTAGGTGTACTGAAAATTCCACATAGGGGGGGGAGTAATGTTGACCACCAAGCAAACCCTCAAAGTAGAAAAGGGTGAGATGGCAAACAAAATATGTGGAAAAACGGTTAAGGTTTCCTAGAATGGTTTAAAGATGCAAGATGTTCCACCAGGACTATACAAAACCTTAATTCAAATTGTACTTAGGACAATTATGAATCACCACAAGCAAGATATTTCAGGTGATTGTATGAAGTTGGTGATTCATTGGGTTGAAGACCTGGCCATAGATGTCCCTCATCTATTGGAAAAAAAATTGTATTTTGCACTATAGGAGAGCAAAATGAAGAGAGTGAAGTTCAATTACCCTGGCACACTAGAAAAAATTATTTACTTATATCGACCCAGCACTGTAGAAGGAAGCAAATTTAAAAATACATACGTTAAGAGGTTGAAACTGAACAAAATTAACCAGGAAATTTCTCAACAATCTTCAAAGGACAATGTACAAGTCCCTGGAGAGCCTTTTGAGTATTGTATGGAAGGTATGGGAAGTGACCCTGAAGAATTTGATGATGTCTCAATTCTGGCCGGATTACATGAAGGTAGAGAAATAAATGTAAATGAGATGCATGATGTTGAGTTTAATGGACAGGAGGAGCATAGTGATGATGATATTTATGCTCGTGTAGAAATGCCACTTGTTATGTATACACCTCCACAGTTGGGAGTTGAGAAAACTTCCTCTCCAAAATATTTTTTTGATGGTAAAACTGTTTTTAAGCTACTGTTGGATAAAATGTTGCATTTCAAAGAAGAAGCTAAATTTCATAGAATTTTTTTTTCTATCGGTATCTTACCGCAGTACAGAGCATAGAACTCTATAGTATTAAGAAAATGCAAATTCAAGACCTCTTAAAGGTAGTCACTATTTTTCAATGCTATTTTGAAAAAGAAACAGTTGCCAAATTCCTTTTTTTGAAGCCTTGTTAAAATTTTCACTATTTACAGGTAATTGCAAGGTTAGAAACATAACACGTGGATACTATGGAATCTTCTATTAAAAATTTGCAAATGCAGGGCCTCTTTAATGTAGGAGGCATTTTTCAATGCTATTTTTTAATGCATTTTTCCAGAAAAAAAAAGTTGCCAAATTCCATTTTTTGAAGCCTCCTAAAACTTTTCCCTATTTACAGGAAATTGCAAGATTACAAGGATCCCTTGTGAAGACTATGGACAGTTCGAGAAGGATAATAGCATGCAAGGACTCTGTTCTTCAGTCTTTGAATAAGGAAATAGAGAAAATTCAATATGAATTTAGAAAGGAAAATGAGAAATATAGAGAAGAATATATGGTTGTTCCGAAGAAATATGAAGAAACCATGAAGAGACTGGAAGATGAGATGAAACATCGACCGGAGGTTTTGGACATTCCCCCTCTAAGGACTGTTATCGGCCAGGAAGAAATACTTACCGCTGAAGTCAATAAGTTAAACATAATAATTGAAATAATGAAGGCTGACTTTCAAAACAGCTTTGTTGAAGACTACAATAAACACCAACTTGAGATAAATGAATATAGAAAAAAAAACATGAAAAACATAATTGCTAAGAAAGATGAATATTTGAAAGGGAAAATAATTGAACTTAAAAAGATTACTGTAGAACTGCAAACTAGAGGAGTTGAAAAGTTAAAAGAATCTGAAATTGGTAAGGGACAGAGTAGGAATCTAATTTCTGTGAAATTTATGATATGTCAGCACACCAACAGGATTTAATAAGGTATGAGATTTCCCTGTAAAACATAGAGAAGGCACTCGATGTAGCTTTTAATGCAATACAAGCTCATACAGAAGTCAAAAATGGGTTACAAAGCTATCGTGCCTTCTTAAGAATTTGAGAGATGTCCTTAATGGATGCTAGTGCAGCAATGAATGCTAGAGCTAATCTCTTTGCGTGGTCAACCATAAAAGAAACATTGACAAATAATCTAGCCGAGAGGGATGATGAGATTAAAGAGCTCAGATTGAAAATATTGGAGGATAGAGAACCACAACATTTGGGATGTAAGTCTGAGATAGAAGATCTGAAATCCCAAATTGCCACTCTGCAGAAGAACAACATGCTTTAGTGAGTAGCAATTGTGTATACTCCATATAATACAAAATTGAGGGAAAAAGAGTTGGAGACAGAGACAGAGCAGCTCAAGAAAAAATTGACCCAAGTTCAGTCTGAGTTGAAACGTGCAAATTATCGTCTTCAGCAAAAGGAAAAGGAATACAAAGAGAAAAATAAGAAGAATGTGGAATTGATGAAGAAGTACATCCAAGATAAATATAGATCGAGAGAAATTTTGTACAAATGTGCAACAAAAGTGAAAGAATTAGAATGAAAATCAAAACATGCACCTGCTGCAACTTCTGAAGAACCAGAAGCTTCTAGACAAGCCAAGAGACTAGAATGTACAAATTTATCTTTTTTGGAAAAGGAGGACTTGCAACCTAAACCTCCCAAGCAACGTAGAATTATGGAATAACATTATTTATATATGTTGTGTATGTAAATACATTTCAAGTTTTAATACATAAATTTATATGTGTGTGTGTGTATTTCTCAGCAATGTATATGTTTTTGATGCATTTAACATGAATGGTAATTTTGAATTTAACTTTTCAATAAGTGTACATAACAGGCCAGAAATTTAACAATATCAAAATTAAAAACTTAACTTGTGTACTATATGAATATATATTTGAGTTTGTAATAAATTAAAAGAGTAATAGTGATTAGTGAATATGAGATGTCAGTAAATTTGGTGACATAGGTAGATCCTAGTTGTTTGCTTGGAATTGTTGATATTATAGGGATATTATGGGGATGATGGATTGAGAACTCTCAAGTTCTTTATGAGAATTTTGATGTTATGTATTGTTGTATTTATGTAAGTTTATTTATCTAATGAAATTGAATTCCAATTCTAGAGCAATGTCATACAATTCTACTCATGCAACCAAATTTCAGCGAATAACCCAAAGTTGTAATGCCTATAGAACTGGCCTAAAAAAGACATAAATTTACAAAATATAAGCAAACACAGAAAACAACTATAATTTTATTACTGAAAACAAAAATTAAATATTTAATATGACTTCCATCAATTGTTACATTTCCAAAATTTGGTAACATAAATGTTAGCACAATAGAATAAATTTTCAGTATGACAAGATCACTAGAAATGATTATTGCAACATAGGTTTCTTTCACCATTTTGCATACAATGTTGCATTTCGATCATCTAGGACTTTTTCCTTTTTCCTTATAATGACATCAAGTTTTATAGGATTCCCAGCATCCATCTTTTGGATATCAACTACTGCCCCTTGAATTTCTTGTTTTTCACCACTCTGCCTTGTACCATTTACCAAGAATGGAACACCCTTTTTATTGTGAGTCATAGCCTCCATCATTGGCATATCAATAGCATCTACTCCATACACTTCTTGTAATTCATTGATTTTCCTTGCTTCATTTCTCGAGGATGAAACACAAATTTTATAGTAATGTTCAGTCGCCATCATAGGTATTTCAACACCAGCTGCCCCATTCAATTCTCGTGTTTGATCAGTTTACGCTACCACTTTCCTCTTGGATGAAACACTTAGAGTTTTACTGCTATTTCTTCTTTGAACATTATTTTTGGCCCTGGGCCTTCCAAAGCGATGTGATTTATGAAAAGCCTCTTCACCATATTTTCTTATTATCCTTTATCTTGGAAGATGATTACTAAACTATGAGAAAATATTAGTATTTAGTAGTTAAAAACAGATTATGAGTCCTCACACCATAAAATGAAAGCAGAATTAGAAACCATTTAAAATTAGGGCATACTTACTGTCGATGGTGCAATCAGTGATTTCTTAGATTGTCTTACCCATGACTAAATAAGACAATCTAAAGACATGGTTAGGTAGGCCGAAGACCAATATACAAGACCCCCATGTGCTGTGGCCATTTACTCTAACCCATAATTTAGGGAGGGCATCTTTATGAGGCTACTTAGCCATTTTTGCATCCACTGGTGAAAAACCCTTTTTTGGCAGGCCTGTATCTTTCTACTCAAGAAAGTGTTAGAATAATCAACCCATAGTTTACCCATTTAGACATTAATTTAATTATTTATGTCTTATTAGCCTAGTTCATGTGTCCCACCTTGTGCAAGTTGTCTATTACCTATCCATAGTGGTCAAAATTGCCTTATTTGACTCATGTAGCGCATGGGAAAGCCCAAGGAATCAAATATGCTTTATTCCTGGCCTCCTAGGCACCCTTCTACTTTTTCTACTTTATTCCCTGCTTTTTCAGTGTTTTAAGGCAAATAGAAAAGCTAGACTAGGTGAGGTGAACTAGTTTTTTCCTCTTCATCCTCCACTCTTTTCTCCATGAAAAAGCATGTATGAGCTTCCATTCCACCACTCTTTAGCTTTCCTAAGCCTTTTTTCCAATTCGTGAGCTCCATGACAGATTTGGGATCAGCTTTTTACACCTATGGGGGATTTGCTTATTTTTAGTAAGCCTGCTTTATGCTAGATTCGAATTGCTCCTCATGCATTCGAATCCCTGATGTATGTTATTTATTCAGAAACCTATTATGATACAGGGTTGGCTATTGTACACTGATTTAATATAGTTTAGTGTTCAGCTCCAATTTCAGTCTCTTTTGTGAGTGATTTTGCATGATCAATTGTTAATTGTTGTGAGTAAAATTAATCTATCACTGGGTTCAATTTCCACATGGTATCAGAGCACTTGTAGATTGTTTTCTCTCCTCCAAAATTTTTTTGCAGGTTCGACATCAGTGATTGGGAGCCTTCTACTGACAGCCGGGACAGATTTTCTAAGCTATGGATCAATCACAGAAAACTATCTTGACTCCTTTCAATTTCTTTGAATGGAAAGTAGAGACGGAGATACTGTTGAGAGTGAAAGGCCTATACAGGGTGACTATGGAAACAGAAGTAGAGCCCAATGTAGCTGCAGAGAAGATAAAATGGCACAACAGGAGGGATGAGGCTTATGGCCTCCTGTGTCTGAGTATTTCCAGAGACCTCCTTTTCCATCTTGATGGATTGACATCACCGAATGAAGTATGGGATAAGATTTCTGATCTTTTTGGAAAGACAGATGAGATGAGGGGACATCAAATCGAAAATGAGCTGATTTCTCTGAGTCCAAATAGCTTTGAATCCCTGCAGCTATATTTCTCCAAGTTCAAAGCACTAGTTTTGCAGCTGAAACAGTGTGGGATCGAAAAGAAAGATGATCAGCTCATCCTGGACATCCTCTCAAAGCTAGGCCCTGACTATTCAGTGTTTGTTTCAACCTTCTATGCCACAAAAATGACAGCTCGAACCTGGAAGATGCCTAGCCTTGCAGAATTCATGGAATCTCTCACACAAGAACAGGACAAGCTGGTGATGATGGGCACCATCAAACCATCCAAAGATCAAGCTTTGATTGTTGAAGATTCGAGGGTGGATTCAAAAAGAAAAAAGAAATCTAAAAATCCACCTAAGCAAAAGAGAGACAAGAAACAGTCTCCGGAGGATCTACAAGGTCCCAAGAAGAACTACTAGAAGAAGAAAAACAAAGGTGAAATGAGCAAGTGCGCATACTGCAATAAGGGTAATCACACTGAAAGCTCTTGTATGAAGAAGCAAATAGATATGCAGACCCAACTCTTGGAGAAGAATGGCATCTCCCTTCCAGAAAGCTCAAAGAAGAGAGAAGGAGGATCAAGTTCAGATGACAAAGAGAGAGTTCATGCTCTAGTTGTTGGCACATCAAGCTCACCCAGTTTTATCATTGATTCTGGAGCTTCAAGACACATGGTTTCGACTAAGGAGGCCTTCTCCTCACTGGACAAGTCGAAAGGACCATCTATAGTACTGGGAGATGACTCTCTCACTGAAAGTTTGGGTAAAGGAAGGATAGATCTTGATCATGGTCAGTTCAGCAATGTGTTGTATGTGCCTGGTCTTGCCTCCAACCTCCTATCAGTGTACCAGATGACCCACACTGGGTCTCCTAAGAAAGTCATATTCTCACCTGATGAAGTTGAGATCACAGAGATCTCAACTGGTAGAGTCATTGCAAAAGGAGTTGTGAATCATGCTCAAAAGGTATATATGTTCTCACACTACCTACCTTACTCAAACCCCTCTGCTCTTCTGATTCATGCTAATGAAGCAAGCAAGATTTGGCATGAAAGATTTGGCCACCTAAACTACAAATATCTTTCTGATCTTAGTGAAAAAGAGATGGTCATAGGGTTTCCCAAGATAAAATTTTCCAAAGGAGTCTGCCAAGGTTGTATCCTAGGAAAACACCCAGAGCACAAATTTGAGAGAGCTAGTCATGAGAGAACCTCTGCACCCCTCGAGCTGATCGACAGTGATGTTGTTGGCCCATTCCCTCATATGTCCATGAGTCAGGCCAAATATGCATTGACTTTCATTGATGAATTTTCCAAGTATTGCTAGGTTCACTTCCTGAAACACAAGTCTGAAGTTTTTGGCCTATTCAAAGTCTTTAAGGCTTTGGTTGAAAACCAGTCTGGAAGGAAACTCAAGGCCCTCAGATATGACAATGGTGGTGGGTATGTCTAGTCTAAGTTTATTAATTATTGTGCAGATGCAGGTATTCATATGCAGCATTCTATCCCTTACGCACCACAGCAAAATGGTGTTGCTGAGAGGAAGAACAGATCACTGAAGGAGATGGCAACATTCATGATGGAGGCCAAAACTTTGCCACCAAAGTATTGGGCCGAAGCTATCAACTGTGCAGCCTATATTCAGAATAGGGTGCCTCACAAACAGCTTTATGGCATGACTCCCTTCGAAGCATGGAGTGGGCACAAGCCATATGTGACCCATTTCAGGATTTTTGGCTCAAAGGCTTGCGCTAGAATTCCAACAAAGAAGAGGAAGGCTTTGCAGCCCCAAAGCCAAGAGTGTCTTTTTGTTGGATACTCTAAAGATTCAAAAGGGTACAAATTGATAAATTTGAGCACAAATAAATCCTTCATTGAAAGGTGTGTTCAGTTTGAAGAAGAACCCCTTGCAGCAGTGGAAGTTGGTGAAGTCTCTTCACCACCTGAACCTCAAGAAGTAAGTAAAGAGTTTGTTGACCATGATGATTCTAATTTTTCTAATGGAGATGAGTTTATTGCAGACCCTAAAATCCCTAAAAGGCCAAAATGGGCAGCCAAGACAGTACATGCAGCAGGATAGCTAGCTGGGGATCCCAATGACCCAAGGAGGACTAGATCTCAATTTGAGAGTGGTCTATGCATGAAGGATCCTATGTTTGCTGAAAAATGCTATTTGATGGTGGAGTCTAATCCTCAAACATATGAAGAAGCAGCATGAGATCCAATATGGAAAACAACCATGAAGGAGGAGTTCATCTCACTCCAGAAGAGCAACACATGGGAGCTAGTGGATCTTCCCCCATGGAGAAAACTAGTATAGTGTAAGTGGGTCTATAAGACCAAATTTGCTGTTGATGGTTCACCATTGAAGTACAAGGCCAGATTTGTAGCCAAGGGCTACTCACAAGTTCATGGCATATATTACAATGAGACCTTTTCCCCAGTGGCAAAGATGGATTCCATCAGGCTAGCTCTAGCCATTGCAGCCTCAAAGCAATGGGAGGTACATCACATGGATGTAAAATGTGCCTTCCTGAATGGAGATCTCACTGAAGAGATATATATGCAGCAGCCTCAATGTTTCTCTACTAACCCTTCTCTTGTGTGCAGGTTGAGAAAGTCATTGTATGGGCTAAAGCAAGCCCCCAGGGCTTGGTATGCCAAGATCGATAGCTTCTTGCTATCACTGAATTTTGTTCGGTGCAAATCAGATCCAAATGTATATTTGAATTTAGTTAATGGTTCATTAATTATCATTGTGTTATATGTTGATGACCTCCTCATTACAGGAAGCTCAAAGGCTGAGATTGCTTCCTTAAAAGGAGCTATGAACCAAGCCTTCTCCATGACAGATTTGGGGCTCTTAAGTCAATTTTTGGGGCTTGAGATTGCTCAAAACAAAGT
>LPNX010317169.1:212776-270054 GCA_001517045.1 Pseudotsuga menziesii | reverse complement strand
TCAGAAGCAGAGAACCAGACACATTGAGATCCATATGCACTACATTAGAGAACTTGTGCATGATGGCACCATTCACCTACTCTTCTGTTCATCTTCAGAATAAGTAGCTGATATCTTCACCAAATCATTTTGTGAGAAGAACTTCAGCAATCTCAAATCACTGCTGGGGATTGCTGATCATTCTGTGAAGCATGAGTGAAGATAAGATTCTACAATTTTGTTTTACAGTCCATGTTTAAGGGAGGATTTTCCCAAGTTGGTTTTGCCTCTTTCCTTGTTTAAATGGACATGCAGTATGTAAAGGGTGACTAAGCCTTGTTGCTAGGCCCTATAATTTTCTAATATATTACTCATAAGTCAGGCTTAAGGGGGGGTGTTATAATAATCAACCCATAGTTTACCCATTTAGACATTAATTTAATTATTTCTGTCTTATTATCCTGGTTCATGTGTCCCACCTTGTGCAAGTTGTCTATTACCTATCCATAGTGGTCAAACTTGCTTTATTTGAATCATGTAGTGCATGGGAAATCCCAAGGAATCAAATCTGCTTTATTCCTGGCCTCCTAGGCGCCCTTCTGCTTTTTCTGCTTTATTCCCTGCTTTTTCAGTGTTTTAAGGCAAATAGAAAAGCTAGACTAGGTGAGGTGAACTAGTTTTTTGTCCTCTTCATCCTCCACTCTTTTCTCCATGAAAAAGCATGTATGAGATTCTATTCCACCACTCTTTAGCTTGCCTAATCCTTTTTTCCAATTCGTGAGCTCCATGACAGATTTGGGATCAACTTTTTACACCTATGGGGGATTTGCTTATTTTTAGTAAGCCTACTTTATGCTAGATTCGAATTGCTCCTCATGCATTCGAATCCCTGATGTATGTTATTTATTCAGAAACCTATTATGATACAGGTTTGGCTATTGTACACTAATTTAATATAGTTTAGTGTTCTGCTCCAATTTCAGTCTCTTTTGTGAGTGATTTTGCATGATCAATTGTTAATTGTTGTGAGTAAAATTAATCTATCACTGGGTTCAATTTCCACAGAAATATTAAAGAAAACTCAAATCATTAATAGGTATCCAAACAAAATAGCTATAGGATGGTACCATGGTGCGGGCATTCTTCTCAAACCATGAATTGTGGCGGGCATTTTCTTCAGGCTATTGGGACCAATTTTGACTAAGGCTGCTAGGACCAATTCTTCTTAAATATATGGTGTAGTTTGGTGAGGCAAGTGACATCGTTGTATTATCCATACAAAACTATAGAGACTCACATTCTCAATACATTTTTCACATCATCTTATGAGGCATGGCAAGAATTTCCTTAAGGCTACTTGGGCAAATTTAACACCAATTCCATACTTAGACAAATTTCTCAATTTGGTCTAATCTGCCTAAAACACCCTTTTGGCAGGTCCATAAATTTTTCTTCATCCACTTCCAAGACAATATGAAGACATGGTCAGGTAGGCATAAGACCAATCTACAAGACCCCCATGTGCTGCGGGAATTTATCTAACCCATAATTTAGGGCGGGCATCTTTCTGAGGCTACTTAACCATTTTTGCATCCACCAGTGAAAAACCATGTTTTGGAAGGCCTGTATCTTTCTCCTCAAGAAATATTAAGGAAAACTCAAATCATGAATAGGTACCCAAACCAACTAGCTATAGGACTGTACCATGGTGCGGGAATTCTTCTCAAACCATGAATTGTGGCGGGCATTCTCTTAAGGTTGTTGGGACCAATTCTTCCTTAAATATATGTTGTAGTTTGGTGAGGCAAGTGACATGGTTGTATGCTCCATACAAAACTCTAGAGACTCACTTTCTTAATACATTTTTCACATCATCCTATGAGGCATGTCGGGCATTTCCTTAAGGCCACTTGGGCAAATTTGGCACCAAGTCCATACTTAGACAAATTTCTCAATTTGGTCTAATCTGCCTAAAACACCCTTTTGTCAGGTCCAAAACATTTTCTTCATCCACTTCCAAGACAATCTGAAGACATGGTCAGGTAGGCTAAAGACCAATCTACAAGATCCCCGCGTGCTGCGGGCATTTACTCTAACCCATAATTTAGGGAAGGCATCTTTATGAGGCTACTTAGCCATTTTTGCATCCACTGGTGAAAAACCCTGTTTTGGCAGGCCTGTATCTTTATCCTCAAGAAAGATTAAAGACAAATCAAATCATGAGTAGGTAGCCAAACCAACTAGCTATAGGATGGTACCATGGTGCGGGCATTCTTCTCAAACCATGAATTGTGGCGGGCATTCTCTTAAGGCTGTTGGGACCAATTTTAACTAAGGCTGCTAGGACCAATTATTCCTTAAATATATGATGTACTTTGGGGAGGCAAGTGACATGGTTGTATGCTCCATACAAAACTCTAGGGACTCACATTCTCAATACATTTTTGACATCATCCTATGAGGCATGGCGGGCATTTCCTTAAGTCCACTTGGGTAGATTTAACACCAATTCCATACTTGAGACAAATTTATCAATTTGGTCTAATCTGTCTAAAACACCCTTTTGGCAGGTCCATAACGTTTTCTTCATCCACTTCCAAGAAAATATGAATACATGGTTAGGTAGTCCGAAGACCAATCTCCAAGACGCACATGTGCTGCAAGAATTGACTCTAACCCATAATTTAGGGAGGGCATCTTTCTGAGGCTACTTGGCCATTTTTGCATCCACTAGTGAAAAAACCTGTTTTGGCAGGCCTGTATCTTTCTCCTTGAGAAATATTAAATCAAACTCAAATCATGAATAGGTAGCCAAACCAGATAGCTATAGGATGGTACCATGGTGCAGGAATTCTTCTCAAACCATGAATTCTGGAGGGAATTCTCTTAAGGCTGTTGGGACCATTTTTTACTAAGGTTGCTAGGACCAGTTTTTCCTTAAATATATGTTGTATTTTGGTGAGGCAAGTGACATGGTTGTATGCTCCATACAACACTCTAGAGAGTCACATTCTCAATACATTTTTCACATCATCCTATGAGGCATGGCAGGCATTTCGTTAAGTCCACTTGGGAAAATTTAACACCAAGTCCATACTTTGACAAATTTCTCAATTTGGTCTAATATGCCTAAAACACCCTTTGGGTAGGTCCATAACGTTTTCTTCATCCACTTCCAAGAGAATATAAATACATGGTCAGGTAGGCCGAAGACCAATCTACAAGACCCCCATGTGCTGCGGGCATTTACTCTAACCCATAGTTTAGGGCGGGCATCTTTCTGAGGCTACTTAGCCATTTTTGCATCCACTGGTGAAAAACCCTGTTTTGGAAAGTCAGTGTATCTTTCTCCTCGAGAAATATTAAAGCAAACTCAATTCATGAATAGGTATCCAAACCAATTAGCTATAGGTTGGTGGATGGGGTGCGTGAAAGCTGTGATGAAGACCTTGGGCCCTTGATGCTCCAGTACGAGCATTTGCTCCCACAGAAAACAGGTGCATCTCTCAAAGTGGTGTACGACATCTGTTCCCTGATGGTTGGTGCTTCCCTGGTGTGAAAAACTAGGGTGATAGATGAGCTTGTAATCAAGCTCACCAACCAACAATACACCTAGACTAACAAGATTCTTGAACCAAATTTCCATTGCATGCATATCAGAATCCTCATAACCTCTTAGCAAAATGATACTGCGAGTTCGCTTCTACGCTAGCTCATCCTATGCACCTTAATGGCTCTAAAAGGTGTTGTTTATATAGGATTGGAAAAATGGACAAGGGGATAACCCATCGGCATTTTCACACATTTCATGTCAAGTAGCCTAGTCGACCATACGGTTCAGGGCATATGGACTGGACGTGTTCTAGCCCTTTTGCTCTTGTGATGACGATACTAGAACCATTCTTTCACTATGTTTCCCCTGCTACGTGTGGCAATCAGATTCGATGTTCCACTTATTAGATTTTCATGATATCTTTCTGATTTCACATGCTAGCCATATGATGGGTATTTGGTTTTGGGTGAGATGGCATTGCCACGGGGATGATTTATCCTATGGGTGTATCACAAATGGAATCAAGGAAATCAATTAACTGTTGGGAAGGCAGATCGTACGTGAGGGAGTCTTCTCCACTTAAATTTTCTTATAGTTTTTATATGTTGCATAACCCTCGTGTTTCTCCATGCACTCGGTACCGTAGATATGTTCATCTTTGTGATCTAAGCCCTCGATAAACCAAATCTTCATACCCAAAACTCAACACTATCAACCTGCACAGCTTGATTTGGGGAGATCAATTTCAACCATCGATCTCTAAACTACCTTCATCGGGACCGCTCAACCTTGAGAACTTTAATATTCTACTAACCCTTTTTCATCTGAACGAGTGAGCAACTTCTAATCGCATAATGCTTCTCACCCATTGATCTACCCAAAATCTTGTTCTGACTGTAGATCTTCACAGCCCCTACCACTTTCTGCGGATCGAATTCATAACTTTCTCTGTGCTAGTTCAATCTACGGAATTGTTTGAGACCACAGATCTATCTCCACCTTCATCTCAACCATCCGATTTTCTCGCTGATTAACCCTTTTCGTGATTTGAAAAAGTGTCTCCCTCCAAGTAGGTTCACCGCCCGAAATGATTTAGGGCCATTGATCTCACCTTGTGCCAATCTCAACCCTCCAACATTACACCCATTTAACGGACTATGCAAATCTCAAAATTAAATCCTTCCTCGCATATCCGCTCCACGGAATCGCTTTTCGTCGTCGATCTTCACCATCCTGAATCTGCACCATTGAAGTTTAACACATTTTACCCTTATTCCGTTGCTGCATGTTTCAATATACAGAAATACCTATCACCGTAGATCAAAACCCACTCTCCATTCGATAGCTCCATGGTGGGAAAACTTGCTAACCAGTTAACCTGAAAGGCGCTCCTGCAAAATTCCTCAAATAAGATCATTTTCAAACCTCTGGGAAGGAGACATAGATGAACATTAATCAACATTCGATGATGATGATGGTGGTGGTGGTGATGAAGATGATGAAGATGATGATGAGGGCGATGATGAAAATGATGATGATGGCGATGATGAAGATGTTGATTAGGAAGAGGGAGATGACGATGATGATGATGATGATGATGATGATGATGATGATGATGATGATGATGATGATGATGACGACGATGACGATGATGACGACAATGACGATGACAACGACAACGATGACGACGACGATGATGACAACGATGACGATGACAACGACGACGACGATGATGATCATGATGATGATAATGATGATGACGATGATGATGATGACAAGGATGATGATGATGATGATGATGAAGACAATGACTAGGATGAGGATGATGATGACGAAAATGATGATGATGATGACGATCAGGATGATGATGACGAGGATGAGGATAAGCATGACGAGGATGATGATGATGATGATGATGATGATGATGATGAAGATGTTGATGATGATGATGATGATGATGATGATGATTATGGTGGTGGTGGTGATGAAGATGATGAACATGATGAATATGATGATGAGGGCGATGATGAAAATGATGATGATGACGATGATGAATATGTTGATTAGGAAGAGGGAGATGATGACGACGACGACGATGATGATGATGTTGATGAAGATGATGATGATGATGATGATGGTGATCAATGATGGTGGTGGTGATGATGATGACAACAATGATGATGATGATGATGAGGGCGAGGATGAGGACGATGATGATGAGGATGACTAGGATGGGGATGATGAATATGATGATCATGATTATCATGATGATGATTAGGATGATGATGATGATGATGATTATGATGATGATGATGAAGATGATGATGATGGTGATGGTGATGATGATGAAGATGATGATGATGATGAAGATGTGATGATAATATCTTTACCTTGGTCTTCAATAAATTGTTCTGAGCTTCACCAACATTATAATAGAATGGTTATGAGTGATTATTCACTCCTATAAAGAATGCAATTTATGGAACTACCAAACTGCTCAGTTTGGATCTTCCTCTTTTAATACACCGGACTAGGTCCATAAGTCTTGATTCTTCATGTGCACAAATCTAAGAACAGGAGGTTTCACAAGGCCCAATAAGTTGTATTTTTTTTTACTACTTCCTCAGATCATATTGAATTGTCATATCAGTCCTTGGAATGGGAGTTAGGAGCAATCCTTAATTTTTCACTCAACTGGCTTCTCCCCCTATCATGTAGACGTATTCATTCACTAAGCTCCCCCTAAAATTGCGATGATGAAGATGATGATGACGAATATGATGATGATGATGAAGATGATGATGATGATAATGAAAATGATGATGATGATGATGATGAAGATGATGATAATGATAATGGAGATGCTAATGAATTGGATGACGATGATGTTGATGATGAATATGATTATGAAGATGAAGATGATGATGATGATGACAACGACTATGATGATGATGATCAAGATGATGATGGTGATAACGAAGACGTTGATGATGAAGATGATGATTATGATGATGATGATAAGGAAGATGACGATGATGAAGAAGATCATGATGACGATGATGGTGACTACGATGATGATGATTATAAATATGATGACGATGATTTTGATGAAGACGATCAATTAGACAATGGTGGTGATGATGATAAGGATGGTGATGATGATCATCGACGTTGTTGTCGTCATCACCATCATATTCGTCATCTTCATCGTCATCATGATCATGATCATCATCGTCATCATCATTGTGTTCGTCCTTGAAGGGAATTATGTATAGGATCTCACTATAAGCATGAAACCAATAAAATTATGACAAAATCCTAGTTAAATTAAATTAATTTAAATTAAACTACACTAAATTAAAAACATAGAGTTGTTTAACTATAATTAATTTAAAATGCAACAAAATATAAAATACGCAAATAAAAAAACCCAAAATAAACTAAGCAAAAGGTAAATATGCAAAATAAAAAACAAAACAAAACACAAAATACAAAATATGCAAATAAACAAACAAAAAGTGTAGAATTCGAAAACACCCGTGCACTAGCTCATTAGCAAAACAACAACCAACAAGTTCACTCCCACGCACTAGTTCATTAGCAACATCCAGAGAACTGGTAATTTGATGAGCAGAGCAGTGGTAAATCAAGGAGCAGGGGATACCAATCCATAGGATACCGATGTTCCTAGTGGAGGCAATCCAGCCGCAGTCCAGAGGATACCGGCTTTCCCAGGGGAGGCAATCCGGCCACAGTCCATAGGATAACAAAGGGCCCAATTAATTCTGTAAGCCCATAAACCCTAGTAGTGTAGGAATTTGGGAAAAATATGTCAAATTTTTTGAACCAATATGGATTCGGTACAGTCATACTGAAATTATAATGTTTTTATTGTGCTACCATCGCTTCTATTATCGGTGGATCTAGTAAGGGTTTTCTATTATTGGAGCGTTTGAAGCTCCTCCTTAAATTCGGGGAAAATACATATGGGTTGAGAACTACAAGCCAGTCGTGCTCTTGTATAATTTTATGAATTATGGCACAATTTGCAAGATTTTGTAATTTTATTATATTTAATGGTCCATAACAGTGTGCAGAGTCCTGTAGGAGCTATAATTTGAACTGGTTCAACCGATTCAGTCGAAACTTTGAACCTGAGACATGTTTCTTCTAAGCATTTAATTTTGCTTTAATAATAAGTTTTACCTCTATTATGGCACAAATTACAAGCTTTTCTTATTTTATTCTATTATATGTCTGAAACATTCTATAGAGTGCAAGCTTGTGTAATCTTATTCTATTTAATGGTCTAGAACAGAGTCCTCTATGAGCTATAATTTTAACTCATTCTATCAAAACTTGAATGTGATATCTCTTTCTCATTTAATGACGCATTTAATTTTGATTTGATTGTCAGTTTTACATGGATTATGTCACACTTTTCAATTTTTTGTGATTTTTTTCTATTATGGGTCTAAAACATTTTGTAGAGTGCCATAGGAGCTACAATTATAATGACTGGGTACAATTCAACCTAAGACCTATTTCTCCTTTAAAGAATCATTTCATTTTATTTTTATGCTCACTTTTACCTGAATTACAACACACTTTGCAAGCTTTTCCCATTTATTGGTTTGGATTTTGGAACAATGTATAGTTCCCTAGGACTTGTGGGATATAATTTGAATTGACTCCAGTAAATTGACCCTCATACATCTTTCTTCTTTAAATACACATTTGATACAATTATTATTTTTCAACGACACTTATATCTTTTTTCCTTTGTTTGGCATATACCATGGTAGTTAGTGTGGTCGCCTTTGTTCGGCATATCTCAAAGAGTCTGAAGGTTATCAAGAATATTGTAGCGTGCATGTGTCTTCATTAAACCCTCTGTGAGCATTTATTCCTTAAATATATGTTGTGTAATTTTGATCACATCATATCTTCCAAAATACTATCCTTAAATCCTTCTCAACATATGCAAAATTCCCTTTATAAATTTATGTTTATTAATTTCCTGTAGCTTACTCATTTATTTCACCAAGATTGTACTAGAATACTTTTATAACTTTTGGAAGACTTATGTTTTTCACATCTTGACCATCTTTAAACAAACTGAGGGTATGGCTAGGTATCCACCTCAACTAGGAACAAGACCATGTCACCTTAAAACCTTACTGACAAACACATAGTCTTTGGCAGTCACTTTAAAATGGTCTTTCAAACTTCTCAATTCAACACTTACTGAATTTTGCCAGGCCCTAGTCATTGTTCCAAGAGGAATTTTGGAAGACTCATATCTCACATGTGTGAACACCCAGAGGGAAAGTAAGATCATGAGTGGATGCCCAAATCATCAAAGAATGGACCCATAACATCTGATGAATTTATCAGTTAAAGAGCTGACTCTGGCGTGCATTTCCAAGTGGGCTCTCAACCTCCTTTTTTTAACACTCGATCAATTTTTCATATTTTTGGATATGCAAGATAATGTTTTTACCTCTTTTGGGAGGCTGATATTTTTCTCATGTGGTCACAATAAGAAAAACTAAGAACATGGATGGATAGCCAGTTCATTAAATAGCATTCCTATACCTTCTGATGAATTTATCATCACCCAGATAGCCTTTGGCAGGCATTTCCAAATGCCTCTTCAACCTTGTGATTTGACACTTAGTCAATTTCTTTAAACCCTAGGTCTCACATGTGATTTCAACTTTTCATCAAACTTGGAGTGTAATACATCCAATGGATGGAGTACAACCAGATGAATCCATTAAGACCATTTTCATCCTCTGGAACTACATTCTCTCTTCTCGACAGGCATTTTATTGAAGTATGACGTAAAATATGCTTAAGACCTTGTTTTGGCAGATCCATAGTTTCTGCCTCGGGTACTTTCAAGGTCAAAACAAGAACATGTCCAGGTAGAAAAAACATCCACCTAAAGGATGCCCATATGGTGCGGCATTTATTTCAACCCACAAATTATGGCGAGCATTCTCCTAGAGCAACTTGTCCAATTTGACCAAAAAGAACTTCTTTTGGGAGGCCTATATCTTCTTACTCAAAGAGTTGTTCTGAGAACTAGTGCCATGGTTGGATAGATGCTTCAACCAACTATAGGATGACAGGCCATGTTGGGCATTTTCTCCTTCCTATGAAATATGGTGGGCATTTTCATAAGACTACTGCTTTAGGATAGTTTTTCACCACTTAGTCTTTTTCCAACTTTATCATACATGCCTATGCCCATCAAAAGTTCTTTTGTCATTAATGAACATCTCTAGGATATGTTTGTCCACGATCATCACTTCACCAATTCTCAAGAATACCTATAATTGGTCTACATTTGGTGACATTTCACAATGTTATCCTATTTTAAAAAAATCAAGCACATAGTTAGAGAAGGAGTACCTTGCACGAGGGTGAAAACATGAAGTTGGGAAACAATTTTGCTTTTTTTTTGACAAAACAAACTACAATTTTATGTTTTTCAACTTCAACCCCTTCAAAATGATATCTCCCTTAGGAATTTCACCTTGAAGTAAAAACAAAAGATTTAGATAATTGAATTCGCTACGTACTCATATTTTATTTTATTTTTTTATCAATATATAGTGGGGAAAATTTGGAGGGCACCAACGACATATACTTTAAAATTTTAAGTATGAATAATGAGTGACCTGTGTGCCCTCCATTTTTCTTAGAGATAGTTATTCATTTTATGGAAACAAAATTTATAATCATAATCTACACAGATTGAACTTGTGCATGGACTATATTTTGAGGTTTTTTGGACTTCAGAACTATTTTTTATTATTTATCGAAACAACATAAGTTCATAAAATGGTGCATTATCGACACATGTTGGTGAGATTCAATTTTCTTTTTAGTGTGAGACTTATTGGAAAAAATAAAAGTACACTTTTGAATAGGACAAGTTAATTATGATCTCTATGAATATTTTAAAATTTTTGGTGTTGTCTTTGTTATGATATTGAATTTTCATTTCGGGTGATTTTCAAAATAACAAAATTCTTAAGGGATAAGGTTTAGAAAAAAAATTATTAATAAATATAAATTCAAATTGAAATGAGACAATTTTTATCTCATTTGAAACTATATTCAAAGATAAATCCATTGCAACCAAGTCCGACAAATAATCTTTAAAATTTGCAAGGGTTTGGGCTTGCTGAAGTTGCAGGTTCCAGAAAGATGCTATATATTTTCGCAGGTTTTGTTGACCATGAACTCTCGGCCGAAAAAATATCTCCAAACTCCTGGCTGAGAGTTAAGTTCAAACTCTCATACGAGAGTTTTAAAACTCTCATCCAAGAGTTCTTTTTAAAATACAGCACGATTATTGGTTCAAACTCTCGGCCCAGAGTTTGAGGTTGAATTTTTTTCACGTTTTCAACCACGCGACCTCTTTTTTTTCACTCCATTTGTCATACAATTGCTTCCCAACTTCATGTTTTCACCCACGAGAAAACTTGCATATCAAACCGTTGTGGAAGAGGGAGTGTTAGAATAAAGTCATCGAGTTTCGGTGGGCAATCCATGAATGAAGCAATATGACCACCGCCTGTTCCAAATTGAATCCCCAACATGATGTATATGAGGGGGGACCCCATACCTCTTTGCATGCATTAACTAGTCAAGTGGCCCAAGAAACACACTTCTATATCCGTGTTGTGAACAAATTCCAAACCAAATCAAATCATGTCTTATACTTAAAAATAATTAAAATATAAATAACTCTAAAAGAAATTACACCTTCGAGAGAAAAATAGCTTTTGGTAAAGTTTTTGGGAAGAAAAAAACTTTTGATATTAAAACATTACAAGTAAATATATTTGCACGCTAAATTATATCCGCTTAGTAGCTTATATTCTTGTTTTATCGAGTGTAGGTACCACCGAATAGGTATCTATAATATCTATCTTCCTCGAATGATGGTGAAGATATACTAGGAGAGGTTGAAAGTGATACGTGTTGTACTAGATCTACCGGTTCTATATAAACTAGATCTGAAAAGGCAAGGAAAATATTTCGTAGACGCGTGCAATATTTTATTGCCAACGGAGGGTTATGTAATTATGATGCTGAGAGAATAGTTGGCATTGAGTTTCCCTTGAGGTATAAACATCTAGTGCAACAATGGGTACCTAATAAGCTACCTCAAGTGGACACAGATTTCTTCATCAATGGGAGGATGTATCGCATTGCTCCTTTGTCCTTACATGGATTCGGGCTATTTTCCATGGATGTCATAAAGGTCGGCTATGGCACTGTAACTTAATAGATGGAGTATGTTGAACCATTATACAAATACAATAACTGGTTGATCTTGGTCCAATATACTCGAAGTATGAGGAGATACAGAGTTGCTGCAAATTATATACAACTAGCATAACACAATAAAAACAAAGGGGCGACTATGTATATTGATGGGAGACCAAAAGTGTCCAGAAACATTGTTGGCTTTGCAAATAGTACACGACTAGTGACATCAACTAAGAAGCCGAATTGTGAATTTGAGGGGCACGAAGAACATAGTATATTTGTATGTGCAACAAAAAAAAGACTTCCAAGTGAAGAGTTGTTGATCGATTACAACTTAAATTGAATAGATGTGGCTTCCATGGTCCAGGGTAACCGTGGAAGGTCACATGCTATGCCTCATCAGGTAAATGCTAAATATAGTAACTAAACATGACTACAATAACTAAATGTTTCAAATTTTTTTTGTTAACATTCAATTTCCACCTTTGACATTCAATTTTTTTGTGCATATTATGAATATTTCCATGTGATAACATGCTTATTACACTGTTATGCTTATCTCTTTTTTTTATGTTACAATTTTTTACTCAAATTTTATTGATTGATTTATTTTGTCAGGGTTGCAGCAGTGGAAAGCCACATGCTGGTTCCACGGTCCAGGGTGACCGTGGAAGGTCACAATCTATACCTCGTGAGATAAATGTTAAATATAGTAAATAAATATGACTTCAATAACAAAATGTTTCAATTTTTTTAGTTAACATTCGATTTTCACTGTTACCATTCGCTTTTGTCGTGCTTACTGTGAATATTTCCATATGATAACATGCTTATTACATTGTGGTAGGGGTCTCCTCATCCCCATGGAGCAGAACATGTATCTCCTCCTTCGGAGGTAAAAGTAAATATTATTGCAGTATCTAATTTTTGTTTATGTTACAATTATTGAATCAACTAAATATAGTAACTAAATATGACTACAATAACTAGAAACTCCAACCCCAGAATATTTCCATGTGTCAACATGCTTATTACACTGTGGGAGGGGTTTTCCCATGGTCGTCATGCAATAGAATGCATGTTCTCAACTTCCATGGTCCAGGGTGACCGTGGAAGGTCGCACTCTGTGCCCCATCAGGTAAGTGTTAAATATAATAACTAAATGTTGAGATTTTTTCTGTTAACATTCAATTTCCATTGTTACCATTCGCTTTTCTTGTGCATATTGTGAATATTTCCATATGATAACATGATTATTACACTGTGGTAGGGATTTTCTCATCACCATGGAGCATAACATATATCTTCTCCATCGGAGGTAAAAGTAATTATTATTGCAATGTCTCATTTTTGTTGATTTTACAATTATTGACTCAACTAAATATAGTAACTAAATATGACTACAATAGCTAGAAACTCCAACCCCAAAATATTTCCATGTGAAAACATGCTTATTCATTGTGGCAGGGGTCTGCCCATGTTCGTCATGGAACAAAACGCGTGTCCTCTACTTCTGAGGTAAAAATAAATATTATTGCAATATCTCATTTTTCATTATGTTACAATTATTTTCATAACATTTATTTATTGATTTATTGTGTCAGGGAGGCACCGATGGAAAGGAACCTACTGCTTCCATGGTCCAGGGTGACCGTGGGAGGTCACCCTCTGTGCCCCATCAGGTAAGTGTTAAATATAATAACTAAATGTTTCAATTTTTTCTGTTAGCATTTGATTTCGACTGTTGACATTCACATTTTTCTCTGCTTATGGTGAATTATTGATTGATTTATCGTGTCAGGGTGGGGACTGTGGAAAGGAACCTACTGCTTCCACGGTCCAGGGTGACAGTGGACAATCACCCACTAGAAGTAGATCAGTAGGGGGTGGCTGTTGGAAGTCACCGGCCACAACACCACATCAGGTAAGTGTTAGTTATTAATAGTAACTAAATTTCATTACAAGAACAATGTTTGAATGATGTTAAAATTATTTTTCTTAATTTTATTTTTTGATGAATTTAGTCCAGTGCACTTGATCTGGGTGATGAGGAGCTTGAGGATGAAATTTACTATTCCATAGACCCTATGGATACTATAAAGAAGGCCCTAAAAAAGGAAAACATAGAAATGATTTCCTTGGCTTGCATAAGGCCCATGACACAGGAGATCAGAGAAAGGATTGAAGAGCTGAAAGAACAAATAAAATCTTATGGGGTAAGTGGCATCTTCACATATTTTTTGAAGCTATGACATGATTTCATATCTGATATTATGTTTTCTATTTTTCCAACTGATCTGATAAAATAAAGTTTTTCATTTGTAGGAGTTTTAACAACCCATGACTAGAGAAATTATAGAGACAGGTATAGGTAGCAGTCATTCTCCAATGCAGCAACAATGCCAACAAAGCAATGTACCAATGAGGATTTTTTACACTCCTCCGGTTGGCCTCGAACCCATTAAAGAGGGCACCAATTTTGATCAGCATGACATGCCAGAGCATGATGAGACGGAGCCTAGGACTCCACATGACTCCGAAGATGAACCTACTGTAGATGACCAGGAAACTTTTCTTGGAGCAGCACGAGTTAAAAGCACCAGATCACTAGATCTCACCTTTCTGGTGGATGACACTTGTGTTCTAAACAAGATTGCAGGTATTTATTAATTAATTTATTCATTTAATCATGAAATTGAAATAGACATATGCTGAAATTATTATAAATTAATGGATTACATGTTTCTGTAGGAAACAATGTTTTCTACAGGAATTTGAATGACAAAGCATTGGAGTTGTTTGGCCCCACCATTCGCACACGGTGGAATAGACAAGATAGCGCAAAGAGATATGTATTGATATACCACATGGTAAACTTGTTCAGTAATACATTCAACAAGAAAGTGGTTGCAAAGTTAGTCGACGAGAATTTACCAGGGCCCAATATAGGGATACATTGCAACTTGACCTCAAGCATGATCTCCTTATTCATTGCAGTATACTATTAAAGTCTATTCAGTTTTTATTATATCACCCATAACTAAATATTTATGTTTTCTTTTAAGCAACAGTGCAACCATAGCATTGAATCCAGTAGTACTCCGCACGTACCAGCTGATGTTGGGGTGTGCATGTCCCATGATAGTGGGGAGCAGAGTGGCCATTCTGGTATGTGTGCTTTGGAAATAGAAATATCTACTATGATTATAGATATTTATTTCCTGACGTATTAATTATAAATTTTCTTCTTTCGATCGACGACCATGAAGCTCGGGAGGGTGAAATGCAAGAAGAATTAGCAAGTAGAGAAACAATTAACACACCAGCTGTCACAGCTACACAGACAGGTAAAGAGAAATATTGTAATTTTAATCAAAATGATTAACTATTAATTTCAATAATATTTCAACATATCGATATGCCCATTTTCGTTGTTGCAGTTCACGCCCCTTCAGAACTGCCTCCACAGCCTATTCAACGACATACAAGAAGTATGATACATGAGGTCATGGAAACAAAAAT
Source organism: Pseudotsuga menziesii (assembly GCA_001517045.1). NCBI lineage: Eukaryota > Viridiplantae > Streptophyta > Pinopsida > Pinales > Pinaceae > Pseudotsuga > Pseudotsuga menziesii. The sequence goes on along the minus strand of LPNX010317169.1, from coordinate 254,708 downwards.
AGTAGCAGGACATGGCTTTGTAGATAATCCACCAAATGATGATGATAAAGAAAACAGAAATCAAAGAAAAAGTAGATGTATAAATTCATGACTTGTATTTGGATGTATATCGATGTTGTTAGTCTAAAACATTGTTTATATGAATTACCTTATTATGCTTCAATGTTTTATGTTTATATGTTTTGATGACTAGCCTAGTTATGCATGAATGTTTAAATGTTTTCTATGTAAACAACATCATTTATTGGGTATAGGGAATTGAGAGCGATGTTAGGGTGGGGAGGGGCCATATGAGCTTCCACCTTCACGTGGTTGGCCTTGTTCAGTAGGGAATATAAAATTGTTCTCGAAACAGAGAGGATCTCAATAAGGTATAAATACTCTTTTATTACTATGTATTAAAGGTGCTTGCAAATTTTTAAATGCATGTCTATTTCTTAGAAAATTGTTATAAGTTTAACATTTCACGGTTCATTGATTTCGACAGGACTTTGTAGTAGGATTTAAATGACTATTTATTTGCTTATATATTATTTACTCATATAAAAAATTTGTCTTTGATGATTTATGCAGGTCTTGGTGATGGAAATGCATCTCATGGACAACTCTTATCAAGTTGTATGGGCGAATGGATTTGGCGAAAGTACAATGATAAGGTAAGGGTTTTGACGTGGTCTTTATCCTTAATGTGTTTGTCTTTATCCTTAAATTCTATTTCATTCTATTAAGATACAAAAGATACAACCAATAGTAAATAACTACTTTTAGACTATCATCCAAACTAGGAGACAACCTTCTACATAAAACACAAATGCTTCTTAGTAACGTAGAAAAATAGAAGAAAAATCACGTAGAAGAAATTAGGCTTTTTTCGGCCCTTCTTCCTATAATTTTGGCATGATGAAATCCTAGGTTAAGAAATTTTAATTTTTCAAACCCTAATTGTTCATCTATCTTTCAAAACTAAATTTTCTGATTTGTATACTTGTAAATATTATTCTTAGGTTATTTTTGTTTCTCTTAGGTTTTAGACTTAATTTTTATGTGTTTTTGTAACTTTTATTTTATCAAAAAATAAATCCCTAAAAAAAGAATTTCTATGTAAAACCGTAAAAACACAGACCTGTTGCTCCCACAATCTGAGCCCTCTCCTTTATCAAACACAGGTCTGTAATATGTATTGCAGACCTTGTATGCCCTAGTTGCCTTCTCTGCACACTCAAAACAAAAAACAAGTTAGTATTTCAAACTATTTAGATGGTGGTGTGTTTTGTAAAATATATCTTATTGATTTGATTAGTTTTCTACCCTATTTTCATTAGTTTTCTGGGTAAATGTAAGTCTGATTTTTTGCTGAGATATGGAACCTTACATCTCTGAATGCACAGTGATATAATTCTGACATTATTTTACTGAGTATTGTTTTGGATTTTCTTAGTACTAATTATTGCTATTGAGAGCTAAGTGATGGTAAGGGACTTGTTGATTTTATATTTCAGAGCTTACATACAGGATTGAGTGAAAGATAATAACATTATGGTTAGCTTGGCACTAAATTTTCATTAAGTTAGTATTTTATATCTATGCTATCACATACACATATATGGAAATCATATGCTAAATGGCACTTTAAATGATTAACACTGGTTATTGGTTGCACTATTTTACACGTTCTAATTACTGTGATGATAAACTTTCAGTTGTTGCATGGAACATATGTGGACCATAAATTCATATGTCTAGATATTCAAAGGTAGTAGATAAAGTGATGTTATTACATGAGTGTCTCCAAGGAAATTATGATATGGTTTCTAAACTACAAATTGCATGCTCAACTGTGCAACCTACTTCTCAGTGCCAAAAGGTAATGTATGATGAATTTTTTGCTACCTGAGATCATTACTAGTAATAGAATAGAAAAAAGTTGTCAATTTTTTGTTGACTAACATATCTCTTTCCCACCATGTGCTTAGGGGACTGTTTTTATCTTATCGGCATATTTGATACTAACTTGACCAATTTTGGCCATGCTTGAGGTGGTTGCATAAGAAGGATAAAATTTTCATATTCACCTCTTCCAATAATGAGCACCATCAAAACAACTTATCACCAGTTGGCACTACAAAGATCCTACACAGATTTTCCAGGTGAACAACTACTCTTTTTCCCTAGGGGTTGAGTTATTTTTTTATTATTTTTTTATTTTTCAATAAAGACGAATTCAATGCACCTTATTTTTTTTTAGTATGATGAATTATAGCTAGTAGCTCTTCACACGTAGTAGAGCAAGTGATGATATTTCACAAGGAGTGTCTCCAAGTCAATTATGATATGGTTTCTAAACTACAAATTGCATGCTCAACTCTGCAACCTGCTTCTAATCAATGCCAAAAGGTGATCTATGATGAATTTTTCGTTATATGAGATCATGCATAGTAAAAGAATAGAACTAAATTGTCAATTTTTTGTTGATTAACATGTCTCTTTCCTATCATGTGATCAAGGGACTTTTTTTTTTCTTTCGGGCATATTTGGTACTAACTTTGACCGATTTTGGCCATGCTTGAGGTGGTTGCATAAGAAGGATTAGTTTTTCATTTTCATCTCTTCCAAAAATTGCAGGCTTGACCTTCTCTGGCTTCATTTACACCTACAGGCTTCCTTAGTCTTCAAAGTTCGAGCTCCCTTCATCTTCAAAACATGGGCTTCCTTTACTTTTGACTTGTGGGCTTCTTTAAGCTTTTTCGGGTATCTACATGCCTTTGTGGGATTCTTCCAAGCTCTGTGGGCATCCTTCCAAGCCCTTGTGGGATCTTTAATCCCTAGTGGGCTTAACCTAATTTTGGATCACATAGTTGATCTGAGCCCAGTGGTGCCTAAGTCTTTTATCAATGGTATTTTTATAGATGTACCCCCCTACCTTATCATATAAATCAGCTCTAAGTGGTTCCTAGAATATCATTTAATTAATGTTTATACGATCCCTGTGGTAGTTACAATGTATTTTATCGATGGTATTTTTATAGATGTACCCTCCTACTTTGTCATAGAATCCGCTCTAGGAGGTGCCACTTTAGCCTCTAATTATGTATTTTAGCCAATTATTATGAATTTGTGCATCCTAATGGGAAAACAGTTTTTGAGGCAATAATTAGGGTGCTTAGGGGGCCACTTTGGGTGCTTTTGGGCACTTTTTAAATCATTATGCCTTATTTTTTAGAGTCAATTAACACTTTTTGACCTCCCCCCTGAACTTCCCATTTTTTTTTTCCTTTTACTTCAATATGTTTTGTCCCATATCTTACTTTCCCGATATATTTCTTTTCTATAAATCACCTTTCCCATGTTATATTTTATCCATTTCTTTCTCTTTAAAATATAGTATGTATTCATTCACAAGCACTTAATGAAGATACAAAACAGTGGAAAGGAAGGTGCCTTTCCATGGTTTTTAAATTTTTTTTTTAAACCTCCAGGTTTTGTCTCAATATTGACAAAATTTCGTCGTGGGTATTGCAAAACCGTTGAAACCCGGGGTGGCTTTCCAGGAATACCGTCACTATAGAGATGAAGTTACGTGGAACAATTACCATTCAACTTGCAAATTTCGTTGAAAGTGTTTGGTTTTCCACGGTTTTGTGTGGAAGAAATTTCTGTTCAAATTCGAGAATTCGTTGATAGAGAGACAAACGTTCGTTGAAAGTGTTCCATGGTTTTTCTTGGAAACAATTTTTTGTCTAGCAGTTTTTGGCCATATTTTCATCGTTCTAGGGACGAAAAATTTGTCGATAGAGCAACAAACGCGTGGAATAAATTTCTGTTTAAATTCTAGAATTCATCGATAGAGAGACAAACATTCGTCGACAATGCTCCACGGTTTTGCGTGGAAACAAAAAAATGCCTAGCAGTTTTTGGCCATATTTTTGTCATGATAGGGACTACAACTTTGTTGATAGGGAAATGAATGCGTGGAAGAAACTTATATTCAAATTCTAGAATTCATCAATAGAGAGACACATGTTCATCGAATGTGTTCCATGGTTTGGCATGGAAACTAGATTTTGTCTAGCAGTTTTTGGCCATATTGTTGTCATTATTGGGATGAAAACTTTGTCGATAGAGCGACGAAACATAGAAAATGAATTCTAAAAATTCAATTTCAAGGCCAACGTATAGAAGACACATGGCAGCCAATTTTTATCTCTATATCGACGACTTATAAAGTTCATCAATATATCCACGAAATAAGTGCCACGAAATGTCGCGACCGTTATTGTTGCAAGTGAGATGACAAAACATGGAAATAGCAACGAAAAACCATCGCAATTTTGATATTATGTATTAGTGTGATGTAAATAGACCTAAGCTTTCCAAATGGATTGACACTATCAACTACCAATGAAAACCTAACATTACAAGGTTCTTCTTTGAAAACTGGTCATTTTTCCTCGATGTTCCTAAATGCATAACCATATGCATACATTCGAAGAACACCATCTCCACTTATGTTTTGTGCATGGTAATCCATAAAATGTGCTATGCATTCACACCTGAATAATCACTTCAAACGTGCTATTATGGGAACATGACGACGAACCTTGTGAGGCACCTTTTTTGCTAGCTTATCAGTTCAATACCTACTGATATGACACTGTGAGAATTATGTTTCTGATGCATATGGTCCATAATATATAATATGATCATTGGTACATGCATCAATAGCTTGATACTCCATTCCAATAACTTTCATAATGGCCGATAAATATTTGTATATGATAGGAAATATATTTGACCCTGATAACATAAATTCACCTACAATCTACAACATAAAAAATAACTAGTTAATGTAAAGAACATTAATAGTACTAAATATTGAAAAATAGAGGAAAAAAAGTATAACTTATCACAATGTTATAAAACATACCTTAGGATCTATGTCATACAATTATTCGACATCATTTAAAACCTTTAATTTCATCAACAATAATGTAGCGGAGAGAATATTTGCTCTCGATCCTTCATAAAGTGGTTGTTTTTCCTTATCAGGTAGAGGTATATCATGAATATCATGAAAGTTGTCATTATCTGTTTGAGAGAACGTGTCTTGGATCAATATATTTGTCCCATAATCTTCAACTATGTTATTATTATCATCTTCTTCCATAGGAACATTAACTTGATCTTCAATAATACTCCATATTGTTCAGTTTGTGCAACATTACATCTACTAGTACTTGGTGCATTCTCCCATGACAAACACTTAGGGGGTGTTGTCTTTATAATTCAAAACAATCAAGCAAAATTATTTTGTCAAATATGATCAATATAAAGACATTTATTTAATAAATATAACTTACCAAGGGATATTCATTTCCCCTTCGATGTCTCCATTTTTGCTACAATTTATTTTCGCTTTTTTTATAAAATTTATTCTGATATTAAATCCCCCGCATTCAACACAAGAGTAGTAACATTTGTTGTCATCCCTTTCCCTGAAATCCACCAACAACCTATCAATAACCCTTTCATTTTCTTCTACACCAATGTTATCCAACTTTCTTCCCTACCAAAATAGAGTGATGACTATTTTATAGAATGAAGTGTTGATATGAAAGATAAAATAATTTTTCTTTATATTCGAAAAAAGTTCCTTATAACCTTTATGAACTATCACAATTAGAGAAAAAATTTCAAAATGTCTATTAAATTTCTTATATTTATAAATATCTCAATCGTCGGTATTCCAATGCATGTTAACTTAGTCAGTTGTCAAAAGTGACCATTGCAAAAGTGTAACGGTTTTATCCATATTTCATTGAGGGCCCAATGGTAAGCCACCAAAATACCAACTCCTACTTCCGAGACGTCGAAAGTCCGATGGTTCATGAAAAAAAACGTTGGTGGACCGATGTTTAGACATGGTAAGACTTACATTTTAACAATAACCGTCAGTCAATCAACGAATGTGGGGTAAATTTAAAAAAAAACACAAAAAAAAAAATTTAACAAGAGTTTTCGATGGTATTTGTATTTTTTCACCGAATTTTGAGCTAAAATGTTATAGTATTTATTCTAGCTAGGGTTTTGTATTGTACGTACAACAAGTATATGAAGGACTTTACTAAGTTTGAAGGCTTGAAAAGTGGGTTTCTAGGCCTGTTTTGACCCTCAAGGGGTTGGAGGTTCATTGGAGAAATGTTAAGCAGGACCACACTCTATTTGAGGGCTGTTACAAAGCTCATATAAGATATGGTATCCTATTTTCAGAACTGTTTTGAGGCCACTCCTTCACCCTATTGCACATCCCCCCTACCCTACTATACAACGGTACACTTCACATGGTAAGGTTGGTATTGTTTTGATTGATTTTTATTAAGTTTTATGAAGAGAAATCATTGGTGCAATCCTATAACAATAGTAGCTATTAGATGCTATATTTCTTGGGATTCATGATAAGGCTCTTATATGCCTCCCTGATTATTATGCTTCATTGTTTTGACTCCATAAGGCACTTATCTTTTTCCAAGAGATTTCTTGGAAAACATGTTTATGTATTGTGTAGGGAATTGCAAATATTGTTCACCAAGTTCTAGGGACTCCCCCTTAGTTGTAGGAGTTGACCTAAAGCATTCAAGAAGTTAGGCTAAGGTGGCATTGGGAACTAGATTCTCCCTTGCTTTCCATTCATTGCACCACGATTCGTGACTTTATTGTGGGTGTTATTTTGAGTGGTAACAGACTCCAAAGGAGATGAGAGGATGGTGAAAAAGACAACTGATGTAACTTCTTACCATAAAAGAGATGACTCTTACAATAATCATAAAAGTGCATTCATCACATGCTTCCAATAACTACATGAGAATGATTTCCCCACCAACCTCACACATGCATTCAATGATTAGATTTAATAGTAAAAAGGAAGTAGTTGGCTCATTTAAGGCGCATGGCAACAAATGGATGAGTTATAAAGTTTATAAGTTCGATAATAAAAGATTTAATCTCCCTTAGGCCCATTTGCTTTTCCCCTCTAGTGGAATCATAGCCCCTCTAATTCTCTTTACACAACCAACTTGGACCATTTTATTATTTTTCCAACATATTATGTACATAGCTTTCAAGTTAGCATGATAAACCAACCACAAAATCTTTATAAAAATATTTACATAATTTGATTTAATATATATATTTTTTGTAATTTTGCATTGTATTAAACTACTGAAACAAATGTTACATCCAAAATTACATCACGGACATAGTTTTGGGGTGGTTTGAAATAGAGGAGCCACCACCCCAACCAGTCGATACTATGATCATGTCTTTCAAAAATATGGCACAAAAACCCATCAGACAATGGGCGCCAAACACTAGAATCAAAATTCATACTGATATTGTTCAAAGAAAAATTATATAGTAGTCTGAAAAGAAAATTAAAACATAGAAACTGAACATAGTAGGTGGAACCAGTGGTGGGCTAAGCCGGATTCTGGGTCTTCATCAGGAATAAGTTAAGGAACATAATTATCCCCTATCATGGGGCATACCCCTTGGAAATCATCATCAACTTTATTGTTCGGCTACTTAATAGGAAGATAGGAAGAGGAGAAGATTTACAGATTGGTGCCTCAGTTTCACGGACGTGCTTTTTCCTCAACGACGTGATGGTGGAAGGCGCATGAAAAGGTGCATTCATTGTTGTGGCCATTGCTGGAACTGAGCTCCTATCCAGAGATGTTGATGGTTCTCGCATAACACTATCACTTCCTCCTTCAGCATTTCCTATCGTGCAGAGCCCCATGGGTAAGCATTTCCAAGCGGAAGTCGCATCCAACCTATTGAGTTGGGTGTCTAGCTCAATAAGTTTAGTCTTCATAGAGAGCACCAAGTCACGTGTATAATTCCAATTGCTGACCATCTCTTCCATTAAAGAGCCCATCATGTTCTTAATAAGCCATTAATGATTAATATGGTCGCCCACTATGCCTCTAACCAAGTGCTCGATGACCAACCTTGCTTCCCATTCATCAATCAGGGTTCGCATAGGAATGAAGGCACCTGTCGCATAACCTTCTTCCAGTCTCGAACTCATGTTGTGTTGTGCACAATCACGACCACTGCTACCAAAATGAGGGGTACCACGTTGATGAGACATGGTGAGACGATGTTGCAGCTTCTCATTTGAGCCTTTACTAACTGGCACCCTCTATCTTGACTATTGGTGTAGGTGAAAACTTGGCTTCAAATAAAACCAGCTGGACAGACTAGAAACGAGCTGAGAAGGATCCCTGCTGATATCCAAAGCCTGAGGTCTAGGATGTTGATGCAGGTAAAGACTGGGATTTTGATAAAACCAGCTAGATAGACCAGAGTCGAGATGGGAGGAGTCATTGCAAATGAAACACAAGAGCACAAGAATGAGCCAAGGGCCTTCCCGTTCAAGAACATTAAGCCTACCGACGACACGAGTAAGCTCAGAGGCCATTGAAGGGGAGTTAAAGCAGAGATTTCTCTTCCGACGCCTGACACAACTATGAAATGGATCTTCCATCCCTTGACAAGAGACTGAATGCACATCGCCAGGAAGGGGAATTAACTGTTGAACCCTTCCTTTATTGCCAGCCATAGTGACAGCCTTCACACATTGACTGCATTTTAATTTCACTTGGGGGAGGGTAATAATGGCCCAGCATGCAAAGTGCCATGTTGTCGTCCCGCAAATTGAGGTGCTCAATGTCGCCAGCTGAACATATAACACCCACATCCAGGTTGAATTTGATTTAATATTACAAGCTAAAATTAAAAATATTACATAGATACTCTTATAATATTTAACACTATTTAGTACACTTATAATATTTAACACTATTTAGTACACGAATTGTTATCACACAACAACAATTAACAACATTTAATTATTGGTGGGAGGAGTCCGAGGGTTTGTAGGATTTTTCTGCTAAGTCTCTGGTCGGCGCTGCCTGGCCGCTGGGGCCTTTGGTTTGTAGAAGCTGGCTAGTTCGTCAGGCGGTTTTGCCTCCCTGGGTGAACCCCTGATGGAGACAGGCTCTTCAAGACCCAGTGGGCACAATGAGGCAACTCCAGCCACAAAGGATCGGTAGGAGGGTTCGACCATTGGCCGAAAGCTCAGTGTGGGGGGTTGCCTGCCAAAAGCCTTCACCATTCCAACAATCTATGTTAGATCAGAGAAGTTGAGGGGCACGATAGAACTCTGGAAGGAGAAGCCTCTGATTGGAAATTTCGTGGGGATTTGGCCCAAGGAGAAGGATCTAGTTAAATGGATCAACAGTGTTTAGAACCCTAAAGGCCACTATGACCTATAGCTCGGCTCTAAGGGTTTCTTCACTATTATTTTCTTCAATTAGGAGGACCGTGATTGTATCTTGGAGGGAGGCCCTTATTTCTTCTTTTCTGCTGGCCTTTATCTCCGCCCATGGAAGGAAAGATTCAAACCCAAAAAAGAGGACATGACTGTGACCCCAGTTTGGATCCACCTCTTCTCTCTTCCAGGGGAATATTGAGATTTGGAAACCCTAAGGGATATTGGAAATACCTTAGGAGAGTTTATTAAGGTGGCTGAGCAAACCAAGGCCCAGAGGCATACTTCCTTTGTGAGAATTTGTGTTTACCTGGATCTTTCCAAAGAGCTACCATAAGCCATAAACCTAAATTGGGAAGATGAAGAATGGATCCAACCCATCAACTATGAGCAAATCCCCTTCAGGTGTAGACACTGTCATGAATACGATCACTTGGGAAGGAACTATCCCAGTTTGCTTGCAAAGCCTGACCTAGCTGACCATCGACTGAAGGGAGCTGGGCCTCCTTCTGATGGCTTCACCCAGGTTAAGAACCATAGCAGAAGCAGGGCTAGCGGGACTTCAAAAGCCAAAAAAGACACGGAGACGTGGGAGATCCGATCCAAGAATGCTTCCGCAGTCCTTGGGGACATGGTAGAGGATGGTAATCCCAAGGAAAAAAAGGAATCAACCCAGCCCACCAAGGATCTCAATGCCCCGAACATGATGGAAACCCAACAGATGGAAATAGTGGAGGAAGTAGAGGACGAAGAAATGGAACTAGGTGAACTAGATCTGGACGCAATAGAAGCAGAATGTGGAAAAAAGGGGAAAGGGTACGTTCCCAAAAGGCAAATCGAGCTCCTCCAAGAGGCAATCCTTAAAGCTGGAGCTCACCCGAACCTAGGGATTGACCCAAACCCTCAAACAAGATATAAGCGGAAGTCTCCAGAGGAGGAGCAACGCAGAGGAAGGAAATCAAACAAGCAACACATTATAGAAGTAGCTGTCAAGCTTATAGAATCAGGCCAATACCCTACGATCAAGGAAACCTTCTCTAAAGTTTCCAAAGTTAACCAATGAAGCTAATATCCTAGAATATAAGGGGGTGTGGCAACCCCAGGAAGTGGAGGACTCTCACCAGGAAAATAAAACAAGAAAACCTTGATATCCTCTTTCTCCAGGAAACTAAATGCAATTTTGAAGGCTTGGAAAAAATCAGAAGTAAGATCTGGAAAGGTAGCCAGGTGATGGCCCTGGATGCTGCTAGGAAATCAGGGGGCATTGCAATTCTCTGGCTCCCCCAGGTGGTATATCTCACAAATTGGAGCGCTAATAAGTTTTCCCTCATGGTAGACTTCCATCACCTTGTGTCAAGAGTGAAGGGTACTTTGGTGAACATATATGGCCCCAGCAACTTCCCTGAAAACCAGGCCTTCATCAATTTCTTAGACTAGTCCAACCACCAAGCGGAGGGAGCTAGCAGATGGGTGATGGGATGGGATTTCAACCTCATTGCCAACTTGGGGAAAAAAAGGGAGGCCGAAGAACTCTAGAAAAATTCCAAGAGGCCTTTGGATTTTTTCAGGCTCAAAGCTCGTTCGTGGATATTTAAACCAGAAATGGTTGCTATACATGGAACAACAAACATGAGGGTGAACACTTGGTTTCCTCTCGCTTAGACAGGTTTTTGGTCTCAAAGACTATAATCCATGATATGGGAGAAATCATGGCTGAGGTGCTCCCAGCGGCAGGTTCTGACCACTGGCCCATCAGCCTTTGTTGGGATTGGAACTGTTCCACTCTGAGGAAACCTTTCCGGTTTGAACAGTTCTGGATGGAGCATAAGGATTTCAAAGATCTTGTGCAACAGTGGTGGTAGGAGCTAGTCCCCCCTTCAGGATTTTCCATGTACTGTTTCCAATAGAAACTCAAAATGCTCAAATCCAAAATCCGTACCTAGAACAAGGAAGAGTTTGGAAAAAATTTTGAGGATAAGAAACGGTTGATTTCTAAACTCGATCAACTCAGTCAAAAAGGTATGACGGATGAATGGGATGAGGACATGCAGAAAAAAGAAAAAGACTTATGGGGGCAGTTGTAGGCAAGGGAAAGACAGGAAAGAATCTACTGGAAACAAAAATCCAAGGTCAAATGGCTACATGATGGAGAAAAAAACACCAATTTCTTCCATAATTTGGTCATTCAGAACAGGAACACCTCAAGAATCTAGAAACTCAAAAAAATGGATGGTAGTGGGGTTGAAACGCGTAGAGAGATCGAAGAGGAACTCAACCACTGTTTTGCGGAGATCCTTAACGAAGACATCCATGACAGGGAGAGAGACATTGCTCAAATCACTCGCGTAATCCCACACTCTATCACCAGGGAAGATAATGAGATGCTCATAAAACCGGTAACTCTGCAAGAAGTAGAAGAGGCTGTCAACCAAATGGCTCTGGGAAAAGCCCCTGGCCCGGGTGGGTTTACCTCTAACTTCTTCCACTATTTTTAGGATATGGTTAAGGAAGAGGTAGTGGAAATTGTGGAAGAATTGCGACAAAAAAAGGGGGTGTTAAAAGCTTCAATGCAACATTCCTTTCTCTCATCCCTAAGGAAACGGGTGCCAATTTCCTCAATAAGTTCAGGCCTATAGCCCTCTGCAATGTGGTCTACAAGATCATATCCAAAGTTATTACCAATCGTCTAAAGACTCTTCTCCCCTCTTTGATCTGCCTGGAACAATCTGGTTTTGTTGAAGGGCGTCAAATCTTAGATGGGGTCATCCTTGTTCATGAAGTCCTCCATTCTCTGCAAAGTTTGAGACAACCAGGTATGTTGATCAAACTTGATATGTCTAAGGCCTATGATAAATTAAGTTGGCAATTCATCTGTAGAATGTTGGAAGCCTATGGATTTTGCCATGACTGGGTTGAATGGGTAATGGGTCTCATCTCCACTCCTTTCTTCAGTATTCTCCTGAACAAAGCCCTGACTCGTCCCTTTCAACCTTCCAGAGGTATCAGGCAGGGGGATCCCCTCTCTCCCTTCATCTTTATCTTAATGGCAGAGGGCCTGAGCCGTCTCCTTCAGACCAAGGTGGAAAATGGAGAGCTAAGAGGTATTCGTCTTACGGATACCATGGATGCTCAGAGCCATCAACAATTCGTCGATGATACCATGCTCATGGGGCACCCTTCAGTCCAAGAAGCGAGAAGCTTCAAAAATTGTCTAACTCTCTTTGCCAAGGCCTCTGGTCTTGCAGTAAACTAGGCCAAATCCCAAGTTTTCTTCCTCAATACCGCTCCTGCCACTTAAAGCAACATCCTCCATATCCTGGGTTTTTTGAAGGGCTCATTCCCTTCAAAATACCTAGGCGTCCCCCTAGACCCGCGTAAACTAAAGCATGCCTCTTCGCTTGAACTCCTTGACCGAATGAAACAGAAACTCACGAACTAGACCCTAAGACCTCTAAACTTACCCAGTAGGTTGGTCTTGTTAAAATCTATCTTACAAGCAATGCCCATCTACCTGTTTTCTGTCCTCTCTGCTCCAAAGTCCATTCTTCACGAGATTCAAGGCTTTCAGCGTAATTTTCTGTGGGGAGGCCGAGATGATAAAGCTAAATTTGCCCTAGTAAGCTGGGACAGCATCTGCCAACCCAAGTTGAAGGGGGGGTTGGGTTTGAGAGATCCAAAAATCATGGCTGAAGTCTAAGGAGGGAAATTTTGGTGGAGATGGGTCTCCCACTCCTCTGAACCATGGGCTCAGCTTTGGCTCTCTAAATATGGCCGCGACAGGCCCCCATCTCAGCTAATCCGTTTCAACGAAGAGCAGCAGGGATCCCCCACATGGATGAAGGCCAAAGGCGGCAGACACTTGGTTCAACAGCATAGTTTCTGGGAAATTCGTGATGGGAGGAACGTGAGGCTCTGGGAAGACTCACGGAACCAACTTCCCAGTTTAGGCAACAACCCAAGATGGACTCCAATTCAAGAATTAGCTAAGGCGGAGGGTCGAACTCTTGTTCACCACTTCTAGCAAGAGCAAATCACTAATGAGCGGCATTGCTAGAACTTCATTAACAAGCCCGACTAGATTGAGGTGGCGAACTGGGAGACTCTCCAAGAGGAAATTCACAGGCGTTGCATCAGACCCACGGAGGGGCAGGATGTGCTAAGATGGGGATATTCGGACAAAGGAATGTTTAACATTATGGAGGCGTACAACATTCGAATCGGGAACCATGCCGAGGAAGTGGAAACATGGAAGAAGATATGGACCCTAAACTTATGGCCCAAGGTCGCGCTATTTTCTTGGCTGATAGTTAAAGGCCGAATCCTCACCTGTGAAAATCTTTGGAAGCGTGGTATCCACGGACCTTCTCAATGCTGCCTATGCTCTCAAGCGGAGGAACCACAATACATCTCCTGGATGGCTGCCCTTTTGCCACAGCCATTTGGGATAAAGGTGCTCTGGGTTTCCAAAAAAGTGACAGGAAAAGAGCCCAGCCGGCTAGAACTTTGACGGAATGGAACCAAAAAACCTTCAAAAATAGAATTATCAGGACCATTTGGAATGCTTTACCTAGTATGATCATGTGGTGCATTTGGAAGGAAAGGAATGGCTAGATCTTCCGGGACAAACGAACCTGCATTGAAAAGGTCTGGCAGACAGTGAGGGACAATCTTCTCTCCTCCATCAGATGCATGCAATGGCATGATGAAGACAAGCTCATTCCCATTGATGAAATTCATATTGGAGAATTCTGGGGTTTGGACAAATCTCAGTTGGATGGGATCCGCAAGCATGATAGGCTCCTTCAACCTTCTAGCCCCAATTCGTGGTCTCCTCACCCTCCTCAGGTATTCAAGCTTAGCTTCAATGGGGCCTCCAAGGGGAACCCAGGCGATGCAGGTTATGGAGGATTATGTAGAGATTCGCAAGGAAGGGTTATTTTCATCTTTCTGGGAACCATGGGTTGAGACACCAACAACTCTGCAGAGCTAGAAGGGATGTTTCAAGGCTTGAACTGCCTGGTGCACAGCAACTGTTTCCCGGTGATAATTGAGGACGATTCCAATATCATGGTGCAGATGGCAAGGCAGTTAGCGAATGGCCAAATCAGTGGCCAAGTGTCCACTAGTTGGAGGTTAGCTAGTCACTTGGATGACCTTCGTGGCATGATCCACACCCACCCCGCAGTTTCGTTCTGTCATGTAAGACGCGACGCCAACAAGGAAACGGACCTCCTTGCGAATGCGGGGGTCAAGGGTGAGATGGCTCACCAATGGGGCCCTCTTGAGGCCTTCAAAGCGAATGACTGGGATCATCATTGCAGACAACTAGCGGCGCAAGATCTCGCGGGTGGTACACAGATGGCACACCCAAACATTGTGGTGGATATAGGTGAAAGACGGTGCAAGCACACCATAACATAACATCATCAAGATGCCTGATCATTTTAATGAGGTAAGTGAGCGGATCTTGAGGTGGTTGTCCTTGGCCATTATATTTCTCGTTGGAACCTCAGACGAAAAGATGGACAGGACGGCGAGTGATGGCTGAAACGACTGGGCTTTCACTCTTGACAGAGGTTTGGCCATGGTTAAGGGTACGGGGGAGATGGTCCGCACCAGAGCAATGACGTTGTCTAGCTACAATCCAGATGGGGTATTGATGATGCCTTTTCCTTTTTTTGTCTTGTCCCTTTGTTTGATCTGCTCTCATTGTTCAAACCTGTTCCTTGCTTTTCATCTCCTCTGGTTCTCCCCGTGGCCCTCTAGTCTAGTCTGGGTGTGGATTTCTACCTTCTCTTTTCCCTGTGCCTTTGCTCTTAATTCGCCCCTACTAAAAATGGCCTTGCATCGTCTGTTGGTTAAGGGCAAAGCCCTTAGTGAATCCCCGGCCGAGCCAAGTGCTGCAAAACTCCCTCGCAGGGCTATGAGAGCGCAAATTCAGGCCCAAGAAGAAGCCCAATTTTTCAAGGCAATATTCCTCTAAACATTCATCAGGAAGTGGAGGGCAAGGTCGAGGATCTCTGGTATACTGTGAAAAATATGCCCAAGGATGATCTCCATTAGGAGGTGGCGGACTGGGTTCTGGATCCTGGTTCTACTGCGGGGTGTGCTGCGGCTTATGATCGCCTCCTCATGCAATATTGGGTGAACATGAAGCTGGTGGGACACCCCTACATGGAGCAGAAAGCAAAAATGGTGGGGGGTGAGGAACTGGTCAGAGAATGGAAGCACCATAATGGTGAATGCCACCTCATTCATCAGAAGGTCGATGTTATTTCCTCTAGGCTTGGTGTCTCTTTCTTCACTGAGGGTAAAGGTCTTGACGAGGTGGCTCGCCCGCGGGACAGTTGCGGAAAATGTGGTAAGAAGCAAAGAAGAATCTTATCTCCCTCTCAGCCTGATCCAAATTCCCCTGGTGCGGGTCCTGCTCCGAATCATCCGATGATATCATGCTTGCCCTCGGCCTTCCAGAAAATGAAGTGACTGCTTGTATGTGCTGTTTATTTCGTAGCTTGGTTATTCAGCCTGTTAAGTTTTTTAAGTTCTCTCCAATGCTTTCTTGGTATGTAATGTGGGTTCTCCTGAAGCCCAGTGTTTATTCAATTCCTGGCTTAGCACAGGGTTTTATCCCATCTCTGGTTTTGAAAGATAGGGTCTACGTGCCCGCTGCTAGTTTAGGTCTCAGTTCCTTCCTTGGTTTTTGGCTTATGTGGCCCAGGTCCAGCACTGTGCAGTGTTTCATTAGGCTAGTGGACTGCTAGACTTGTTTTTGTATCACTGCTTTGTAATGGCTTCTATCTAATGTAATATAATGTCTTTATTTACAACAAAAAAAAAACATTTAATTATTGGTATTATAGCATTGAGAAAAGGATTAATGGAGGGTGGAAAGCTTATTTTGGTCTCAGAAATAATTGTAAAGCAACAAACCTTGTGATGTGGGATCAAAAGAAGCTCCTCTTTGAAAATTTAGTCACTCCTATTATCATGTATGGGTGTGAGGTTTGGGGCTGCAGCATCTCTAGAGAATCCTGGAGAAAGATTGAAAAAATCAAGAAGCGTTTTATAACGTATAACCTAAAAATTAAAAGCAATATACCCTACCCTATTCTCCTTATAGAAGTGGGTCTTTCCCCTATCAAGAGCCTCGCTATGACTAGGCTCCTCGTTTACAAGCACACAATCGATAACATGGGAGACCATAGACTTCCTAAGGTAGCTTTAAATTCTAGCCAAAACCACCTAAGACTCAAGCGAGGTTGGTATAAATATACCAGGGCCTGGTTAAACCATTGGGAGATCAACGAAACTGTCGCATTGCAAAATATTAATAACATTAAAAATATTGTTACTTCTAAGTTTAAAGAGAAAATGTGGTGTGAGAAAGATTTAGAGGCTAAAAGAAAACTAAGATATAATAAGGAGGTCATCAACCCTACTCTAGAGGATCAAAAGTATCTCTATGTTTTAACTAGTTCAAAGGAAAAAACTAATATAGCCAAGATAAGAACAAACTCTCATGAGCTCCATAGTGAAACAGATCGTTGGGAAATTCCTAAAACACCATGGGTGGAAAGGATCTGCCATCTTTGTGAGAATATGAATATTGAGGATGAAAATCACTTCCTCTTAGAGTGCCCTACGTACACCCACATTAGAGCTCAGTTCCATAATCTTTGTTGCAATACCAACCTTCCTAGCCTTTTAACTTGTCAAAATTATAGTGAGCTTGGGACGCTTCTCTCTAAGCTCTTTGAGCATAGAAATAAAATCTTAAAACAAACCAAATAATTCGTATCTTTAGGTCCAATAGACCAAAGTTTGGTCTTAGGAGGCGTTAACCATCATCATCATCATCAATATACAAATTCCTATCAGAGTGAATCGATAATATCTCATTAATAATAACAATGCAGAGAAAAGTGATGTAGGCTTGCTATAGAGGCCTTTGGGCATAATATTTAATTTTTAAAAAATTATAAAAAATAAATTAAATCCAAATTATGCATATTAAATTTTGAGTGATTCATATAATAAATAAAAAATGTCGCCTATGTTTTCTTTTATATAACACGTTGTTTGTTTATATTTTTTCTCATATTATTAAATAAATGTATTTTATACATATTTATTTTTTTTAAAACGTAAATTTTATAAAAAAAAACATAAGTAAAAAAATATTAATATAATTAAAAATATATTGTTTTTATATATAAAATTTCATATATATTCATTATATATTTTTAACTTTTTTTTTTCCTTGTAGCGAGAAACATCCATTTTATATATTTATTTAAAATAAGAACCTTGGTGGTTATATTGAAAGGATTTAATAACCCCTATCCCTTTTGACTATATAGGCTATCTATCACGGAGGTCATGACCTTAAGGTTGGGTCTTCTCAAAACCTTAAGCCAACAACCTATGATTTTGTGGAATGAGCAGTACACATATGTAATTGTAAAGGGAACTTTTTAACTTTTGTGGTTTGTGGTGGGAATTTGTTTTTTTCTTCTTCTTGAATTTAAATGTTTATGTAATTCAAATTGTTTTTTTAAGTTCAGTAGTGTCATAAATCCTTGGGGCAACTAAATCATGCAAATTTAATAATTGTTATATGGAAATCCTGAAATTAGTTACCAGATTCACCTAGAAACATTACAAAAAAAACTAAAAAAACAGTGAACAAAAGTAGCCTCTTTAGACTTTACCTTTAAAATATATTATTATTAAATGGGTTCTAGATAGGGGAAGATGTGTAACTCCTTTGTACTCATCTTAGAGCTGACACTTGTCCTTTTTGAAAATAATAAACTATTATAAAAAATAATAAAATATCATAAAAAATAACATATTGACTCGAATTAGATTTAAAACATTTACAAAAGCATATATATAAAACTACACAAATTAAATCAATTAAAATATTGATTTGTAGAAAATATTTAATTCCTTTAAAACTTTTTCAATATGGATTTATATACAAAATTAAAATCCATACATTTAAAAAAAAATTATAATATTACAAATACATAATAAATACCTCTACATAGCATGTTGATTACATATCTATTCCCACTCAACGACATATTAAGAAATCCATAAAATCATGCATCATCCACTTTAACGAATTTGAATGTTTAGACCTCAGATTTGGATACCAAACCAACCTTAAATATCAATTCCTTATAGAAAAGTCATTTCGTTAAATCATTGGAAAAATGCAATATCTTATAATATGGAAAATGATCCAAAAAAAATTATAAATAGAATAAACACTTACCAAAACTGTATATGTTAAATATATTTAAAAATATATTATTTGTATATATAAAATTTTATATACATTTATTATATATTCTTAATTTTCTTTCCTAGATTGTAGTTCTTAACTAAAAGCATTTACTGTATATAATTATTTAAAATATATCATTATCCTAAAAAATATATTTTACAGTCCGATATGTGAATTTGATTCATTTGAGATACTCTTTTAAAATAAATCTATATATAAAATTAAAACCCTACATTAAAATTCGTTTTCTAGTATTACAAAAACATAAGAAATACCTATACATAGCATATTGATTAGATCTCTATTCCCACTCTTAAGAGAGCAACATCTACATTAAGACATCCATAAAATCGTGCATAATCCACTTTAATGAATTTGAATGTTTCGAATTGAGATGTGGATGCCAAATCAACTATAGATATCAATTCTTTATATGAAAGTCATTTGGTTAAACCATTGGAAAAATGTACTATCTTAAATATCAATTCTTTATATAGAAGTCATTTGGTTAAATCATTGGAAAAATGCACTATCTTACATTATGGAAAATGATCTCAAAAACTTATAAACATAATAACATCTTACCAACATTGTATATGCTAAATATACTTAATACTTAATTTTTAATTCATAAAATACATAATAACAATTAAAAATGATAAAAAAAATTATAAATACAATAAAATCTTCTTTTTTCATATCAGAAGAAATCAACTCTTAATAAATCAAGGAACCATAAGTAATCCCAGAAATAGAAACTGGGTCAAAAGACCCCGTAATGTTTTAAACAATGTTCCTTTACAAAGATTCTTAGACATAATGAAGTCTACCAACGTTATAGATATTAAATATACTTAATACTCGAATTTAGATTCACAAATATGGCCTAATCAATATCATGTCTTCCACACTATGACAAAAATAAATATTTATTACTTCTATCTCTATTCAACCGTTGAATAGAACTATATTTTTTTTTGGAGGTAAGCTCTGAATGAAACATTACTGGTTTGTTTGGCGATTTCAGGAATGATGTCGGAATGCTGGTATCTGTTTCTTTAAACGTTTTTAAGGTTTTTCTTGGGGATGCCTGTGTATGGGTCATAGTTTGAAGGACTTTGAACTGGTTAGGAGGATTCTATTTTCCTTAATTACTAGTGTCGTTTTGGTTATGATTTGATCTGTGGGGGAGTGTTGTTTTTTCTGGTGGATTTTAACATCTAGCGGCCTTTTCTTGGTTATTCTGGGGCATTCTGGTGAAGAGCTATATTCAGTCAGATTTTGGGTTAGTTTGTATTTTTCCGCAGGATTAGTGTTGGGTTGGTTTGTATTACCTGTTTGGTGAGGATTTGCTGTGAGATTTGATTACTCGCTGCCATCTTGTGATTTTCATTGGAATTGTTTCCTATGAGAGATTCTGAGATGTCTTTGAGGGAGGTCAAAGCACTAGCGCGCTCTCCTCAACACAATTGGGTATTTAATTCCTCGAGGGTGATTCCCAGTAGCGTTTTTGAGGTCATTTTATCTTCATCGACTCTGGAGGTGGAGAGGGCGGTTGATATGAAGATGACTGATGAAATTTCCTTCAATGGTTTTTTTGTTGAGAAGGGTTTGAACCCGAGTATACAATTGGATGAGGAACTTGATGGATTTTTGACGAGGGATGGGAGTGAAGCTGGGGTAGGTCTCGCACCTGTGCTTTCTTCTTTTATAGATCAGTCAGTTTTATCTGGGCTGGAAATTCAGTTGATGATTTGAGTTTGAACCCTACAGTTTTACAAAAATCCAAACTGATGGAGAATGTGGCATCGGATGGTTTGGGAACTAATGGGGATGTTGATTTTCATAAGGTTGATGTTAGGGATGTGCCGCGTCAGAATTCTGTTTCAAAGAAGGTTACTGATAAGAAAACCAGTAAATGTGTGCGAAAATTGGACAAACCCCTGCTTCTGGTTGTGGGTGAGGATGTTTCGTTGAATGAAATCGTCCTCACCAATGCTCTCACACTCGTGGGTTGTTTTGGTGGGAGAAAGTTTAGTGCTGAAGGTCTACATAGCTGGGCATCTGATACTTGGCTGGGGGTGGTTAGCATCTGTCCGAAAATCTATATTCTTCCTAGAGGATGGATGGCATTCAAGTTTCAAAATACAGATGATGTGGACGTAATTCTTAAAGGTGTCTGGAAATGAGAAAATTCTAGACTTTTTCTTAAGCGCTGGACGCCTCTTTTTGACCCTCGTATTGAGAGGTATGACTCTTTACCAATTTGTCTTTCGAGTTCTAGTCTGTGGATATTTTTAAGTTGATTGGAAATTTACTTGGGACTTTTCTTGAGGCTGATTTGTCTTTTTTAGTCAATGGTACTTGCTATTTAGGGAAAGTTTTGGTCCTTTTAGATTTGCGAAATGGTCTCGCTGATGAAATTGTTATTCAGAAAGGTGATACCATCTTTACCCAGCCTATTGATTATGTTGGCTTACCTTTTAGATGTAATCATTGTCACCATTATGGACACCTACTCGCTCATTGTCATTTACCTTTTCTTAAAAAACAGTCTGTCACTGCTCCAAAGTCCAATCTCGTTTGGCAAATTAAGAAATCTACAGACCCTGTTGAACTTACTTCTTCCTAGATTGAACGAGAAGTATCCCCACCTTTGAATTCTGTTAACTGTGTTGATAATTGTACTTTGCCTTTGATTCTTGTTAACGGTGTTGAAACCTCTTCTGCCAAGGAAATATGTGAGTCAACACTTAAACCTTTGAGTCTGGCCACTTTGGTGGATTTTGATATGGATACCTTACTTTGTAAATATTCGGTGGAAGGAGTGGAACATTTGGATAATTTTTCTGTGGAAGAGTCCAGTTTAAAGGAATTAGGGTTTATCTCCCCTATTAAGGTTTTTAAAGGATTGGGTTTTGGATACTTCCTCAGATCTAGTTCTAAGTATTTGATGAATTCGGTTTCATCTGGTCTTAAGAGATTATCGACTCCTATCAATTTGGTTGAGTCTGGATTATGTACTAATCAATCTGATGTTATTGGGGCACTTAGAGCAGTGGATGCCTGTTGTAAGGTTACATTATGATTGTAATGACTCTAAATGTTAGGGGTTTAGCTAGTAAACCCAAAAAACTAGCTATCTGCAGGCTAGTGGCTGATCAGTCTATTGATGTTCTGTTTTTAAAAGAAATGATGGGTGACGGGGGTCTGTTTGCTGGTAATATGGAATTATTACTACCTGGTTGGACTTTTTGTTTTGTGGATGCTAAGGGTAAATCAGGTGGTTTGCTTGTGGGTTGGAGAAATAGCTTTTTCTTTTCCCTGAACTCCTGGGCAATGGAGTCGGGATTGAGTGTTGCTCTATACTCCACTGAACTTAAATTGGAGATTTGTTTTATTAATATCTATGGACCTTATGTTGAGAGGGAAGGGTTCTGGAACAATCTCCTGGAGTTTATGAGTACTAATTGTTCTAAGATTATCTTTGGAGGGGATTTGAACTTCTCCCTGGGATGATTTGAGATCTAGGGAGACAGGGCTAGAAGTGATGGTCTGTCTGATTTTTTTTCAAAAATTTGGGATGATCATGGACTTGTGGATATTGTACCAAATGTGATCCTACCCACCTGGACCAATAGGAGAGTGGGTAGTGAGAATATTTGTAAACGCCTTGATAGATTGTTGATTTCTGTTGATGTTCTGGACTTTGAGCTCTGTTTTCGCCAATGGGTGGGGTGTGGGGGGGACTCTGATCATCATCCAGTATTTCTACAGGTTTTGGGTCATGATAAGAAATTACATACTCCATTTAAGTTCAATCCATATTGGCTGGGCAACGAGGATTTGGTCATTTTATTAAAAAACACATGGAAGGTGTATGAGGAGAATTCTGTTTTGCCTCCTGCGTCTCAATTTCAGGCTAACCTTAAAAGGATAAAAAATGTATCCATTTGTTGGTCTGTTAAAAGAAAAGAACAAGATACTAAAGATTTAGTTGAGATTGAGGTTTTATTAGAGGCTGCCTATACTAATTTAGGCTTTGGTTATTTTAATGATGAGGATAAGGTTTTTTTGTATGGATTGGAATCTAGAAGGAGAAAGATTTTGTTAGATAGGGAAAATGAAGCCAGACAAAAGAGTAGGGCTCTTTGGTTGCTTTGTGGTGATGATAACACCCATTTCTTTCATAAATTTGCCAATCATAGGAAATTTGTTAACTCTATATGGAAGATAGCAAATGATAGGGGTAACATTGTTGAGGGATTTGAGGCTATTGCTGGGACGGGTGTTAATCACTTTGAAAGTTTGTTTAAAGAAGATGACAATCTTCATTTGCCTGAAATTCTGGAAATTGCTGAAAATTTTCCTTTTGATATTTATGAAAGTGAGAATTTAGAACTTATGATTCCTGTCACAATTGAGGAACTACAGTCTATTTTGTCTGCCAGTAAAAATGATAAGAGCCCAGGACCTGATGGGCTTTTGATGGAAGTTTATAGAGCACTTTTTGATGTTTTGGGAAGTGATTTGTTAAGAGTTATTGAAGATTCAAGAATAAGTGGGAAGATTCCTGTTGTCTTTAATTCCACTTTTATTGCATTGATTCCCAAGACTGATGATCCTAAGTCATTAGATGACTTCCGACCGATATCTTTATGTAATTTTATATATAAGATTATTGGTAAGATCATTTCTACCCACATTAAAAAGATTCTGGGAAGAATTATATCTAAAGAACAGTTTGGTTTTTTGCTCGGCAGACAGATTCATGAAGCTGTAGGAATTCTTCAAGAAGGTCTACATTCCATCCATGTAAAGGGCATGAAATCAGTGGTGCTTAAAATTGATTTATCTAAGGCATATGACCGAGTAA
This sequence comes from Pseudotsuga menziesii, assembly GCA_001517045.1. Lineage (NCBI taxonomy): Eukaryota > Viridiplantae > Streptophyta > Pinopsida > Pinales > Pinaceae > Pseudotsuga > Pseudotsuga menziesii. The sequence goes on along the minus strand of LPNX010317169.1, from coordinate 231,206 downwards.
ATTGGACATATTTAAGGGTTGTTATGTCTAAATTGGGATTTTCAGTATCCTTTATTACTTGGGTGATGAACAGCATTTCTATAGTATCTTTTGATGTTCTTATTAATGGGGTGGCATCCCCTTTTTTTAGATCTGGACGGGGGCTCAGACAAGGTTGCCCTTTGGCACATTTATTATTTCTTATTGTGGTAGAAGGCCTAAGCAGGTATATTCTAACAGCACGACTTAATGGGATTTTTTAGGGTATCTCTTTTGGCAACAATATTATTTTATCCCATATTTTGTTTGTGGATGATATTATCTTGGTTTCTGATGGCTCTAAGCAGTATTTATCAACTTTATATGATGTTTTGAAGGTATTTTGTAATGCTTCTGGTATGATTATTAATGAGGACAAATCATCCTTTTATTATTCAGGATTGGATGAATCTGAGTTGATTTCAATTCAGAACATATTTTCTTTTAATGTTGATAAAATTGAGATATTTTCTTTTAATGTTGATAAAATTGAGGTTGGTATGAAATATCCTGGTTTTCATTTAAAACCTTGTAGATATCTCTTGAAAGACCGGGATTGGCTAATTTCAAAAGTGGAAAATATAATCAAGAACTGGAGTTTTAGATGCTAGGTTATCCAAGGGTGGAAAACTCATCTTGGTAAAGTCTGTACTTGAGGCCATACTAGTTTACTAGATGCATTTTTGGATACCTGTGGGTATACTTGATAGAATCAGGAAGATATGTTTCAAATTCTTATGGTCTGGTAAAAAAGAGGCTACTGGTCTACACTGGTCTTCTTGGAAGGTCTTGGCCAATCCCAAATCTTTGGGAGGTTGGGGCTTGAAAATACCTACCTTATTTGCAAAATCTCTTGCTGCTAAAAGTGTATGGAGTTTGATTAATGGTACAGGACTATGGGTGCATATAGCAATTTAGAAATACATTTCACCCTTATCTTTATTAGAGTGGATAAGGGTTGATGTAAAGAAAAAGAAAGGTATCTCCATTTGTTGGAAAGCGGTTCTTTGGTCATTTGATCTTATTGGACAGTCACTTGTGTGGAGAATAGGGACTGGTACTAAGGTACGTATTGGCATTGACCCTTGGCTTGGGTGTAAATGGAGGCATGTTTTACCTGTTTCCATGATTGATAAACTCCATTCAGTTGGTTTTTATGTTTTAAAGGACATTGCCTGTACTGGTACAACATTACTACAGGATCAGGGTTGGCTTAATGCTAATCATTTTGGTTTTGATGACCAGGAAAACATTATTTGGAATTCTTATGTCACTTTGCTGACAGCCAGTCATGCTAAAATCACAACTGAGGATGACAAGCTGAGTTGGAGTCTTTCAAAAACTGGTAAGTATACGCCCAAAGCTGGTTATTTTCATCTTATTCTTGACAGAAATGAGATGGAAAGTTCCTGGTGGTGGAATTGGTTATGGAAACGTACATGTCCACTAAAATAAAAAATTTATTGCTGGTTTTTATTTTCAGGGAAAGCACTTACATGGGATATACTTTGTAGGAAAGGTAAAGAAAGTCCAGGTAGGTGCTATTTATGCAAAATGGACGCTGAAACTAATTCACACATTGGTTTTGAATGCACTTTCACGAGGAGAGTCTGGTCAGAAATTGAGATTATAAGTTAAGATATAGTAACTTCTGGAGTGGGATATCAGTTTTAGACTGTATACAGAATTGGGTTATGCATGCTGAGCCCAGGTATAGATCTTTACATGTTCTTGTTTCTTGGTTTATTTGGAAGGCCCAGAATCAATGCTATTTTGAAGCTATTCAGCCTAAAACTTATTTGGTTACCTCTTTAGTTTTGGGTTTATTAAGTGTTTATCCTCTGGATAACAGACCATTGAAAGTAAGAATGATTGTCAATGAACAAATTGATAAAGAATCACCTTGGAGATATTTTGATGGTTCGGCAGCAAGAGTACCTCAAATTTGTGGGGCAGGTGGAATTTTGTATATATTCGAGGATCACTCATTTGCTTTTTCTGTTGGTTTGGGGATGGGCACCAACAATTATGCTGAGCTTTTAGCCTTAAAATTGCTAATTACTTTGGCTTTAAAGTAGGGGTTCAAACTATGCATATTTTTGGTGATTCACAATTGGTGATCAATTGGGTTTCAGGTAAGTTCATAATTAATAATATTCTACTTACTCAAATCCTTCAGGAGGTGATTAGAATATCCAATTTACTGGTTAAAGTAGAATTTAAGCATATTTACTGTGAAAAGAATTCTAAAGCTAATGCTTTAGCTTCTGCAGGTGCTAATGTGTTGGAAGGTCATTGGAAAATCCTGGAGTATAGAGGACATGATACATATGAGATTTTTCAGATTTTCTAGACATGTTTGGAAAGGGGGGTGTGGAAACTTGTGCCTTTGGAGGCTTATGACTTTTTTATTTTTATTTTTGTTAGGATGATCAAGTTTTTTGACATATGACAATGATACCAATGATACTTTTTTCAGTTTCTTGATATTGTCTGGTGATAGTTTATTGAGTGATTGAGAGTCACTTGTTTTTCTTGGTAAAGACTATATGTGACTGGGAGATATGGATAGATACTTATGACAATTTTATGATGATAAAAAATGGGAGATATGGACAGATACTTATGGATGCCTACTTATGACAATTTTTTGCTGATGAAGACTGGGAGATTTGGACAGAATGCAATTTTTGGAAAAATTTCAATGGATGAAAGCCTTATGTTTGATAAAGACTGATTTAGATGATATATAAATCATACATAGTTTTTTATAGAATTTGTAATATGTTGATATACATTTGGATTATACTACAATATGGTTAAATGGTATACCTATCATTGACTGTAGTTGTAATGTTGTTGTTTTTTTTGAAATGGATATAATTTGATTTCAAAATCAATTATAATTTAATGTAATTAAGCATTGTTTGTGTTGAAGTATTGAGATAATAGACACTGATCTATAAAAGATAGCGGTTCATTTGATGAATGTAATTTTTGAAATAAAGTTAAAAAAAATCACACTGCCTTCCTTTACTTTCCATTTCACATTACCTTTAAAAAAAAAAAACTAAAAAAAATCCACTAGTCAAAATTTCTTTGGAATACTCTTATAGCTTTGGACCAGTCTACAGCAAACAGTTGCACGGAATGGAATCGAATGTATTATGTTGGCGCGCACTGCTTTTTCCTTCAATCCATTCGTTATTACATACGAATTATTTCGAGACACGCAACCAGAAAAAAGTACAAGACGCATTCTGCTTTATTCAACGACAGCGGTATTTCCGAGTGTGGTCGTGGTTGATGATTAGTTGGGAAGGGACTTTTCCGATTTCCATAAACCTCAACCCAGCAAGATCCATCAATGGAAATAATTATGGAATGAAGGAGAATTTGTCCCGTATCCCAAACTATTTTTCATTCTCTGCAATTTTTTGGGTGTATACCTACGATTTTAGCTGCAAACCTACCCGAGGAGGATTCGAAATCGGATCAGCTTCTGGAAACTCATAGATGAATACGAAGATTGTGAATGAAGATGAATGGCTTCTGGGCATGGAGCTCGGAAATTTCTCTTGCCTTCCCATGGCCATGAAAGCAGCCATTGAACTCGATGTCCTCCAAATTATGGCAAATGTTGGCAATGGCAGCCAACTCTCGCCCAGGCAAATCGTTGCCCGCATTCCGACGACGAACCCCGACGCCGCCATTACTCTAGACCGGATCCTGAGAGTGCTGGCCAGCCATTCGGTTCTGAGCTGTTCTGTAACCACGGACGAGAACAGCAAGGCCGAGAGGCTCTATGGCCTCACTGCACTCTGTAAATATCTTGTCAAGAATCAAGATGGAGTCTCTCTGGCCCCACTCGTGTTGATGAATCAAGATAAGGTTTTGATGGAGAGCTGGTATTATCTGAAGGACGCTGTGCTTGAAGGCTCCCAGCCATTCACCAAAGCCCATGGAATGAATGCGTTCGAGTACCCGGCCATGGACAAGAGATTCAACAGGCTTTTCAACAGGAGCATGTCTGAGAATTCTACCATGTTGATGAACAAGGTTCTGGATACTTACCAGGGTTTTAACGAGCTTCAGGAATTAGTGGATGTGGGAGGAGGAGTTGGGTCGACTCTGAATCTGATAATCTCAAGGTATCCCCACATCTCAGGGATCAACTTCGACATGTCGCATGTGCTGGCCGATGCTCCTCACTATCCAGGTAAACCCGAATCTCCAAGTTCAACCATTGAAATCAGTTTGTGATCTCTGTGTAGCTGACCAAAACTTGTTAATGTGTGTTTGTTCAGCTGAGTTCAACCATTGAAATCAGTTTGTGATCTCTGTGTAGCTGACCAAAACTTGTTAATGTGTGTTTGTTCAGCTGTGACACATGTGGCTGGAGACATGTTTGATAGTGTACCAACTGGCCAAGCTATTTTTATGAAGGTATGGCAGTACTGGGTTTCTACTGTTGATAAAATTGGATTGGATGAATGGACAGAGACCTCACTATCAGTATATCTATGACTTCTGTTTGATTGCAGTGGATTCTGCATGATTGGAGCGATGATCATTGCAGGACTCTTTTGAAGAATTGTCACAAGGCATTGCCAGAGAAAGGGAAAGTGATTGCCGTGGACACCATTCTCCCAGTGGCCGCGGAGACATCTCCCTATGCTCGCCAGGGATTTCATACAGATTTGCTGATGTTGGCATACAATCCAGGGGGCAAGGAGCGCACAGAGCAAGAATTTCAAGATCTGGCAAAGGCAGCAGGATTTGCAGGTGGTTTTCAACCTGTATGTTGTGTCAATGGAATGTGGGTCATGGAATTCCACAAGTAACACTGAGATTATGTCTTCCTGGCCTGGTCCAACAGAAATAGTCTCTGGCAATGATTTCAAGAAAATATCATATCCATAAGAATGATAGCGAAGTTTCAAGAAAATATGATATCCATGACAATGATAGTTAAGTAACTCCGAGTCCCGACTACTATTATGGTTAAGTAACTAGGGTCCGGCTAATCCAGGTTGTTTGGATTTGTAAACGCAATATAATTTGAAACATAGTTTAAACCTGTATCATGTGTATTGGGCATCGTAATGAATTATTGATATTAATATCATTGGTTTGGAGTTTAATATTATTGATATTTAGAGTTGGTTTGGTTGGATATCGGGTTCTTTTAGGATTAGGTGTCATTTCTTCATACTAGATAGTCCTTTAGGCATCCATCTTGTCCAAGATGAATTCATCGAAACTCATTTGAATAGACATGTGGTATATTTAATTTTAAATGGCTTTTTTAATTTAAAGTGGGTTAACTATTTACCACTTATATATATATTATATAAGTACATCAATAATTTAAATATTCTTTTTGTTATGTTGATATGTATATACATCTTAGAATTTTGGGGTGGATCGTTATTTATGTTTTTTCATCTATGGATGAGAATGAGACTAGTGTATTATCTAGATTGATTTAAAGGGCGTCATCCAAAATTAAACGAGAATGAGACAAGTGTACTCTCCATATTGATTTTATGGGTGTCTTCCAAAATTAATAATTAATAAATTAAAAAAATTAGCTTAATTAACATGTGATAAGTACAATTAGTGATAGTTCTGAAAATTAAAATTAATCTTCAACTATTCGATTATAAGATACAACTACGAGATACAACAATTAGCTTGACTCCAATGATTCTAGAACTATTAGCTTAACTTCAACTCTAATCACAGTTATATTGGATAACTATTAACTTAACTATTAGATACAACTATTAGCTTAACTCCAATGATTTTACAACTATTAGCTTAACTTCAACTCTAATCACTTAAGGCTTAGTCCAATTGCATTTGGCATCTAGGAGTCTAGCTAATGTGCAGTCATGTAAAAGTCAAAGTCCTAATAAAATACTTCGAACTCCTAATAAACTCCTCCAAACTCGTAATAAACTCCTATTGTTGCTAATATTTTTTATTATATAAATATGTGGTGCATAGCCTACCTCAACAAGGTTTCGTATCTTTTGTATATAAATTATTCAAACCTAACATCAAAAAATTATTCATATTCGCCCATTTTCAGAACGATAGGGGAAATCTTTAATTAATTTATGCGGCCATCTTTGGAGTGTGTTCTTGGTCGCAGTTTCTGGAATTTACAGTTACGGTTTTTGAAGCCATCTTTGAAGTATTTTGTTGTATTTTGATTCCTCTCTCACACATCTTTTGAGTATAATAATGGAAAAACATTGATTATAAAAAGACTCGTGGAGTTAAGCGTCTTCACAATGTCAAATATGAAGTTGTTTGTTTCTTTGGATATGAATGTTAGCTCTAGCTTGGAATATTGTTTTGTTCTCTAATTAATATATTTTAATAAGCTTTAAAAAAATGGAAATAATGTTGTTAATACATACATTACCTATTTAGTTACTTTTTCTCTTAAGTACATAAAAAGCAAAGCAGGACCAAGAGGAACTCTTTGGTACAACAGAGAGCAATGCCATGTTTGTTTTCAATGTCCCCTATACATTATATAGGTATACTAGGTAACGCTCAATGAAGCATTTGTGATATTTATGTGAATCAACAAAGTGTTTATGATAGTTTTGTGAATTAATGAAGCGTTTGTGATATTTCTATGTCAATAGCTCCATGTTCGTGAACTATGGTATTGAACTGTTTTTATTATGTTTCAAAATATAGCTTGCAACAATCGATGAATGTCGGTTTTCTTTTGTGATTCTTACGCAGAAAACCCTAGGCTACCCAAATACTCAACATTATCACCTAATATGCATGGATAGCATAATATATAACATTGTTATATCATAGTGTAGAAATTTTTATAATTTTTAATTCCTTATTACATGTGATTGTTTTCATATGTTTAAGTGTTTATCATCACCCTAAACATTGCAGTTGGAGCTTTCATGTATACTTCTTATATTCCACGCTAGAGCTATATATTCCAAATAGTATATACTAAGCTTAAAATCTTATAGATTGAATTCTAGAACCAAGAACACCTTGTTTCATTTAAGAATGTAAAACATATAAAGTTTAAAGCGATCACAATGTATAAAAAAATCCATTGATAACTATGGAATCTCTTGAATTTTTTTGTTACATGCTTGATCAATATTGACAATATTGACAGAAGGGGTTTAAGATTATATATGAATACTAGTTTTGGAGGCATAACATGATTTTTGACTGTTTGTATTGGACTATGGTTTCTCTACATTGTAGTTACTTAATAAAAAATTCCTTGAAATTCGTAGCTACATGTTGGGTGCATCAATGTAGATATCAAGTAATCCTTGAACAATAAAGCAAGAAGTAAAGACCTAATTTTTAAACAACCATTTATTATGTCGAAAGGCGTACACATCTTAGAATTTTGGGGTAGACTATCATCTATGCTTTTTCATCTATGGTCAAGAATGAATATCTTAGAATTTTGGGGTATTGTACCATCTATGCTTTTTCATCTATGGTCAAGAATGACACAAGTATACTCTCTAGATTGATTCTATGGGTGTCCTCCAAAATTCATAATTAACAATTATAAAAAAATAAAAAATAACTCATGTAATAAGTGCACTTTGTGGTAGTTGGAGAAAAAAATAGCTCATGTGATAAGTGAACTTAATGGCATGGTAATGTGTAGTCCATGTGGCAATGGAACTCCATAGAGCTAATGGGCAAACTACATTCTAAAAGAGTTGAAGTAATGTGCACTTCTTATGACAACAAAACTCCTAATAAAATCCTCTAAACTCCTAATAAATTCCTTTGAACTCATGTGATAGTTGCACTTAGTGGCATGGTAATGTGCAGGGGAGTTGTTATATTAACTCTAGTTACTTTTTTTTTACTTTTAAATTAACTATTAAATACAACTATTAGATTAACTCGAGTGATGAGATAACTATGAACTTAACAATAACAAATTAAGTGGTTGTTATATCATATTAACTCTTAGATACAAGTAATTAACACATTTTTTACTAAAAAGACATTATGAGTCTAGCTTATTCCAAACATATTAATCTTATTAAGATGGTTGTTGTAATAGGAAAGGAATAACTTTAGTCTATATTTTATAGACTAAAAAAAAAGGAGTTTAAATTTTTATTTAAATATTATATTTTATTTTTTATACGTTATATGTATATATTTAATATAAAATATTTTTATTAGTCTTATATTGATACTATATGTTTTACTTCACTTTGTTAGTTATTAAAGAAACCATTTTTTTTTCAAAAGTTTGAGAAAAATAATATTAATTTATTTTTATTTATTTTCATATCTTTTGAATTTTGATTAGTTAAAAATAAGAAACTAAAATAAATTTTACATATATTATGAAAACTTTAGAAAGTTCATAAAATATTTATGTTAGAATGTAGTAGTGTTGTCAATTTAATGTTGCACTAGTATCACTATATATATATACAATTCTTTACCTATTCAAAAATAAGTATACAACTTAAATCTATATGTTTATATTGAAATAATATTATTAATATTTTTTATGCAATCTTTAAACTAATTTTGGAAAGCAAAATATGCAAATATATATATATATATATATATAATTCCTTACCTATTCAAAAATAAGTATACAACTTAAATCTATATGTTTATATTGAAATAATATTATTAATATTTTTTTATGCAATCTTTAAATTAATTTTGGAAAGCAAAATATGCAATTTTTATATTTTATGCTATTTTTAAAGTGTGAAAAAATATGTTATTTCCACTTTTCTTTTTAAGTTTAATATAGTTTTTGAAATTAACTTGTAAACATATAAAAATGTTAATAATTAATTAATTTTTATTTAAAATTTGAAATTAAACTTTATATTCAAGAAAAGTTGTATTGATTATATTGTTGAATTTGTTTTTTTTAATATCTTAGTATTTTAAAAATGGTTTATATATTAATCATATATTAAGGTTAAACAATACAAATAATTCAACAAATTCACATTTAGTTTTTTATATTGTAATTTATATAGTGTTTTTTTAAATAAATATATTGAACTTATTTAGGTTAATTTATTTTATACTAATATTTTCATAATTGTGCAAATTCACAATTTTCAAGCTTATTATATATTAACAGTTAATATGCAATTTCATAAATTTTAATATTTTTAATATTAACCTTTGATATATTGGATATAAAGCATCTAATACAATACTTTTTACTTATTTATATTAAAATTTACTTGGATTCTATTTTTATTTTTTAATTAATCTGAAATCATGATTATTTCTTTATTAAAAGGCAAGCATCTCATTTTTTTATTAATATTTATATTTAACTGGGACATATTATTATTATAAATCTATATGTAAACTTATACATGTATATGATAACGTCTTTTTAGATGTTTTCATATTAAGTTAGAAATAAATACACATGCATAAAGGATGGAAGGAAAGTTGTAATTAGGAATGATAAGTGAAATAGATAAAAAGATATATGAAAGGATAATAGGAAGGTAGATCACATGGCTATTCTAGGTATAATCAATGGTGATAATTGTTCATCTTGAAATTGTAGTTATCAAACATCTAGAGGGATATAACCTGTAATTTTTTTTATTTACACTTTAAAAAAGTGATCCATATGGGTGCTTGATAGATCTGGGTTTAAAATGGATCTATGCTAACTTTTTTTTATGAGTGGACATGGAATTTTTAATTATTTTTTATTTGGTTTTAATTTTTTATTTATTTTACGAGCAGACATGATTTTTTGATTTACTTTTTATATTTGGTAACATTACATAACATTATGTTATGTGACAATATCTTCCCCATACTAGGCTGTAAAGCACCTCGCTACTCTCGATGCAAAAAGCTGAAATTTTAGACAACAATAGTTAATATGTAGGTTCATCATAAAAAATAGGTATATAAGGAACCTCATTTTAATGAGTAGACTCAGGAACATAGGCGGGATCAACATCATAAACATGACGTGAACCGTAGATTGGAAAGTCCATCCATGCAGTGGCCCTGCAAATCAAGTTTTAAGCTTCCTGGACTTGTTTGAATTGGGCTTGAATTTTGTCCATTTGTAATAGAATTTTGTTTCTCTCCTCTCATCCTTTGATGAATACTTTTTCCAACATAGATTTACCCACCGATAGAGAGTGAGGGTTTTGAAATATTTCATATCCCTCTTCCTTGTATTACTAGAGTCATTTACCATATATCCACATCTCCTTATTAGATAAAAACCTCCATAAACAATTGTTTGTAAGATCCCTCCCAAGTGATGAATGTTTTTGAGACCCCATCCTTCAACTTTCTTGGTTTGTTCTATTGATTAGCACTTAACTAGTGGAACACCTTCACAGTTTTTTTCCTAGCCATGGAAATCTAAAGATAATCCTCATAATTATCTTCATAACCCCTTTTGGATTAAATGAGGAGTTTCAAAATACTAGAATTACCTCTAACATTATTTGACCAAAACTAGCCTCCAACCTCTAGAAAATCCCTATTTTAACATAAATTAATTTTCCTTTCATCTTTTCTAGCATCCACTTCCAACAATTAATGCTATGGTCATTAGGCTTAATGAAAAACCCAAACTAGTTGAAACTTTCTTGAAGATTTTAAGATTTCACACTAATGTCAAAGAAACTAATGTTAAACATTTCATTACCCAATTCACAAATTTCACACCAACCTACTAGGTAAAACAACATAAACCTTAGACACAGCCAGTTTCCCCAATCATAACCTTAGACATATCAAATTTTAGAATCATGTTAGATAATATTTCTTTTGTTTTTGTGCATTCCTTATTGAGCTAATCCGATATCATCATGATTTTCTCTACCATATTGTAGGAATCAAAATGTTTTCGCTTCTTTTTAATTAAGTTAATAGGAACACCATTCTCCAAACATGAATGATTAAAAAAAAGGTGCTTGGGGATGTACTATTTCTTTATCTAAGTAAATGAGAACTTTCCTATGATCTAAATACCCTCCAAATTCAATACATAACCTAATACTATATTGGCTTGCACAAAAGATTTTGAAATGAGAAAATAATATATCCTTCTTGATGCTCAATCTAGCCTTATGCTCTAATTCATTTGTGTGAGTGTTGTCTTTTGGGTTCTACATCTATCCGTCCAATTTCCTCTAAGTTATTGACCAATTTTTTTTCTAGAGGATCTACCTTGTAGCGCTTCCCTAGAGTTATACTCATCTTGGGATATAAATTCCATCCCATGCTAAGATAATATTATGCTTTCTCAAATAAGCATGGATTTATATTGGCATCAAACCCATTGAAAATAAATCAACAAATCATTAAACACATAAAATAGATAAGTCGCCTATTCCATTTGAAGACACTACTCAAATCCCCTATATTAACTAAGGAAATACTCAACAAATCCTTGAAGGTAACAAGTTCTTCTCACAAGAACACTAAGGTTCCACACCCATAAATCTATCATAAGTAAACTGCATCTCCTAGGCATGGAGGAACTAAATATCCAACTCCCTCTTAACCAATAGAGAAACCTTAACCAAATCAAGTTTGATAGCATATGAAAATTTCATCAATTGGCGCTTTAAAATACTTCTAAAATTTCTCATGAAGACTTGAGGTTTCCCATATGTGTTTCCTATGAATTTTCAATGGTGTGCATAAATATGAGATATAAATTACAACAATGTATATTTCACTTATTTCCAACCAAACTCAGTAGTTAGGCCAAGCAAACAAATACCAAAACAATACACTTGAAGGGGAGAAGATTCACAACCCTAGGACGATGGGTAGTGTGTCCATGTTCTGCATTCCCAAACACACATGAAAAATCTGACAAAACTCAATTTTGACACTCAGTTTGGATTCTATGCACTACGCAAAGATTCACCAAGTGTCCTTGAAAGTTGTAAGGAGGTGTGTTGAAACTCACCATAAAACAATGATCATGGCTTTGATAGATGAAACTTCGACTCTATTAAACTCGTGATAATTCATTCCAGCTAGGGGAACCTCTCTCCAATGGGTCCATCTCCCAGTTCTCATCTTGTTTAGGGATCTCAGAAACTAGGGTTTTGCTCAATAAGAGACTATGCATCTTTTGCATGATTATGTCAAAATTTTAAACGCCTCAACCATGGGACTATGGGTAGTGTTCCCACATTGGACATGCCCAAAGAGACATGCAAGAGATTATGTAATTCAATTCTAATGATCGGGTTGGTTTTTATGACCTAGGAACACATTAACCAAGTGTCCCAGAAAGAATTAAGGAAGCAAGTTGCAAATCACCATATAACGATGACCATGGCTTAGATAGATGAATCAACAAATCCAGTGGAATTGCAACATTGCATTCTAGCTAGGGGAATCTCTCTGTTGTGGGGCCATCTCCCAGTCCTCATCTTTTTCAGGGATGCCATAAACTAGGCATTTTTCTCAGTACAAGAGACTGCAATTCTGACATGACGAGGTCAACCTTTGAAACCCATCGCCCTTGGGACCATGGGTAGTGTTCCCATGATGAACATATATATACACATATTTAGGAGCTTATGAAACTCAATTAAGATTCTTGATTTGAATTTTACTCCTTAGGCACAAATTCACCAAGTGACCCTAAAAGGATTAAGGTTGCAAGTCGCAACTTGACATAAAATGATGATCATGGATTGGATCAACGAAATGTCGACTACGCTGTACTCATGAAAATTCATTCTAGTTAGGATCACCTCTCTCCCATGGGTCAATCACCCAATTCTCATCTTGTTCATGGATCTCTGAAACTAGGGTTTTTCTTAGTAAGAGACTAGGAATTTTTGGGATGATGTGAAATTTTGAAATGCACAACATCACAACAATATGTTCATGTGCAATTCGAACCTAGATCTATATTCAATAACAACTTCACTTAGAATATTTCAAGAGATAGTAGAAAAATATGAGAAGAAGAGTATTGAGACAAAACTAGAGAAATCCACTATAGAGCTTTATTTTCCTTTAAGCTTATTGAGAAAAACCAATGCAATATATAGACCTCCCATGGAGAGAATTCGAATAGACCAAGGAAATATGATTGGCTCACAAAATGGTAGGTTTAGATTGGACCAATTCACCCATCAATGACATACGGCCAAGTGTAACTCCTAGATTGGGACATAATGAGGTTCAATTAACATAAACGACCAAATTGAGGTTATGCTAGTTAAATATGTGTGAACATATCCCTTAGGAGTTCACATGAGGTGAGTAGTTTGCTAAGTGGTGGCCATTAATGCACAAGTTGACCATATCCTCAAGAGGGCACACTCCAGCTCCTTAAAATAGGGAAATGCCATAACTCCCTCATAAATGCAAAGTATAGGGGCGCATTGACTCCCTAAATGAAGGAAAAGAGAGGGTAAGTGGAAAAACGAGATTTCATGGATATATTACTAGTCTAAGTGGTCCAAAAGTGGACAACTATAGTCTAAGAAACTAGAGTAGGCACTAGGAGGCCAATTAACACTAGGTAGAACAACATGAAGGTCCATGACATACATATGATGGGAATATTGTTCTAACACATGATGAGGTTATCTATTGAAACCCATTAACTCTAGGATCATGGGTAGTGTTCCCAAACACACATGTAGGAGATTACATAACTCAATCACGGGGACTTCACTTAGTGAACCTCTCACATAGCACGTGTGGTCATGGGATATTAAAGAATACCCTTAATTTCCAGAGATATTGACCCAAACTCCTTTTGTTAAAAACCCCTCCCAATACTTAAAGCCTCCTCCCCAGCCCTTTTTATACCTCAATCCTTATAAACCACCCTACCCACCCCCACCTCAAACCCCTCACCCCCCCAATACCTGCAATATATTGGTTCAATTTTTTATAATTTTAAAACCCACGATATAAACTAACGTGATAGGATATTAGTCAAAAAGTGAAGCCCCCGTGAACTCAATTCAGATGCTCGTATTATTTTTTATGTCCTAGGAACGAATTCACCAAGCGTCCTTGAAAGGCTTAAGGAGGTGAGTTACAACTTGCCATAAAATGATTATTGTGGGTTAGATCAACTAACGATCGACTTCGTTGGAATTGAAAATGTATTCCAACTAGGGGCTCCTCTCTCTCATGGGTCCATCACCCACTACTCATCCCGTTCAAGGATCTAAAAAATTAGGGTTTTGCTTAGTAATTAATAGACTATCCAGTTTTGGCATGAGGAGGTCAACTTATGAAACCCCTTGTCCCTAGGACTGTGGTTAACCTACCAACTTCAGACATACATAAACACACTTGAAATATCTCATGAAACTCAATTATGACGACTGGTTTGGTTTCTATGCCCCCAATGATCAATTCACCAAGTGTCCCTTAGGGAGGAAAGTTGAAACTTGCCATAAAATGATGTCTGTGGATTAGATCTACAAAATGTCAAATCCATTAGATTCATGACATTACATTCCATATAGGGGAACCTCTATCCTGTGGGTCCATCGCTCAGTGTTCATCTTGTTCAAGGATCTCAAAAACTAGGGTTTTGCTCAATCTATTGTTGCAATAAAACCATTTGAAAGGTGAAATAATTGACTTCATCATTATACTCAATCCCCTTATGCAATGGACTAGAAGCCATTACGTAATTACTATTATGAAATGGTTAACAAAATGGGGTGAGGATGCACTAACATTAGAACATTAGTAACCCCTTATAACACTAACACAAAAGGGAAGTGTTCACATTGAAGTTAGTTTACTATTGGAGATTTAATTTTGGCTATAAAATAAAGGCACGGCGATGCATTACAATGAGAAAAGATATGATGGGGATGCATTACTTATTTGATGCCTTAATATTCTTTTTCTTGTGGCACTATTAATCATGATTTAATGTTTACCTCAACGAATTGAATGAAAGGAGGATTTTGGTCACCAAGGGAGGTTAACGTCACTACAAAATTAAGAAAGAATATTATGAATTCTTAGGAATTGTTTATGCGTCATTTCCATAAAACCATGCCAAAGTCAGGGGTAAGAGAATGTAATTTACCCCATTTATTATGGTATTTGTTGCAAAGATTGTACAATTTAAAAATATGCACATATTATACTAAATATCGTTTGTTGTTACATCTCTATTTTGTAAAATGGGAACTTAAGTACATCAAATGAGGAATGTATCCATTTGTGGGAGAATATTTTTTATGAATATATTAGGTTATACATTGTAAACCTACTCAAAGACAATATTACTTTGGGACAATAATAGTGGGGCATTATCATAAAAATTGATAAGCATATTTATCATTGTGTGTGGAATGAAAATGTATCATAGGAAAATTGATATAAGGAAGGAAGCATCACCTCAATTTTAATCATTAAATCTCCACCAAGCATCATACCAAGCATCATAGAACATGGTTGCCTCTCTATAATGTATATGAAGAGAATATAGGGGGATTATACTTCCATTTTGTAGATAACATGCTCCAAAAAGTCAAACATTCCATATTTCAGGTTTTATGCTCATGAGAGAGATTGAAGTGGTATATCTATACAAGAATCCTAACTACTATGGCATTAGTAAGAGTGCAGTTTGACTAGGAAAAAATTTAGGGGCAAAATTTAGCACATAGACTAATTTTGAAGTTTTTTTCTCGAAAAATATTGTCATTTTCCATTTTTTTCTAATATGAATGACCCAAATTCCATGTTATTACAATGTTTTACTTTAAAAATATCCAAAATTGTCCAAAAACTCTATAAAACCCTTAGATTTTTTTTAAAAAGTATTGTCAAACATTTTATAGTTGGAAATTTGATAATAAGTAATATTTGCCAAGGTTTATATGCTTCAATAAAATTATGAATCGTTACAATTTTCCCTAACTTCGACCCTTAATCTAGTATCCATAGCAACAAAGTATTGTTGTGTAGCTCCTCTACTGATATGGTAAAAAAATTGGATACTAGGAGTAAATCCATGGGACAACCAACAATTAGAGATAATGTAAGGTCATGTAGAAATATTTGGAAAATGCCTTGCTATCTTAGTTATATACAATAACAAAATTAAGTTGTATTGGTCATGTGTGACCAATCATGTTAAATGTATGCGATATATGTCAAGTATGTGGTCTACATATGTTGTTGCAATTAGTGCTTCTTAAATACTCCCTAGAGTTGGTTCACTTGGTGCATCATCAAAGTTAAGGATTTTCATTGGCACTATTGTTGATGTTCATTGGCACCAAAATGAATTGTCATACTTAACAAAAAATTTCTTTAGTGCTACTTAAACACTTGTTGTTGGAAACTCTTGCTTAGGAAAACCTTAAGCCTTGCACCCTGTTGAATTTTAGTCCAATTTTCAATCCTTGATTAGTATTTCACAATAATTTTTCAATTGTTTATTTCATCCCACAATTTCATTGCATATCCATTTTTACTTACAGTGGAAAATAAAACAAGGATCACT
This sequence comes from Pseudotsuga menziesii, assembly GCA_001517045.1. Taxonomy (NCBI): domain Eukaryota; kingdom Viridiplantae; phylum Streptophyta; class Pinopsida; order Pinales; family Pinaceae; genus Pseudotsuga; species Pseudotsuga menziesii. The sequence goes on along the minus strand of LPNX010317169.1, from coordinate 214,654 downwards.
GAAAGATAACCATGCACAAGAGAGACAAAGATTTTACCTTTGGAAACCCAAACAAGAGAAAACTCAGCAAGCTTTACTCAAAAGAAATTAATCCAATACAAGAACGATACCAATCATGAAGATTAATCCCTAGTGCAAGAGTGTTATCTTCTTCCACAAGAAATCCTAGTGAACCTTTGAGAGTGAGAGAGATAATAAGATAAACCCAAAATTACTTCTAGTGATCTTCACTTATCCTCCTTGAAAAGTCTGCACCAATTGAGAGAGATGAGCTTGCTTGAATGTGTCAAATGAAGTGTGAGAATACTTCTATTTATATTCTTCAGTTGGCTTTATTTTCACTCTTGAGGCCGACATGTACTTGTGTCTTCTAGGTCCAAGTTGCCCCTTTTACTAGGGTATTTTTCCCTTTGTTGTCTTCCACTTTCTTTGGGACTTCTTCAATTTCTTATCTTGGCTTCTTTGGATATTTCTTCATCGTAGAAAAGTTCTTCTCATTGATATCTCTTAACATGTGGTCACATTCTTCATTAGAGCTCTAATGTTGATTTGACATAGTCTAGAAAAGACATTATACAACATGACAGGAACTCTAAATAGTTCTCATTTTTTATAGGTTGCATTTAGTGGCTATTTTTACCCCAAATTGAAAAATAGTGCTACCAATAACACACCATTTTTCTGAGGATAAAATTACAAATTTATTGAAACCCATCAACTCATTTTGTTTAATCACATAAAAAAAATTAAGTAAACAAAATTAAGAGTTTTTGTTTTGAAATTATTTATTAATATTTGAAAAAAATANTTTTAAAAAATAAAATTACTTAAGAGAAAAGAATAATTTTTTTAAACAGAGAAATTGTTAATTAAAATAAAATATTTATTATAAAAATAAAAATTTAATTTAAAATAATAAAAATTTAATTTAAAATAATAAAATTTTATTGATTAAAAAAATATATTAAAAAATTTAAAATTTAAAAAGAAAATTAAAAAAAAAATAAAAACTTAAAAAAAAACACATTAAAATTGAAAAAAAATATTAAAAAAGAAAAATTAACTTCTACCCTCCACCTTCCCCTCCCTTCTCCTCCGTCTCCCTTCACCCATCGACCCACTTTTCCTTCCTCCCTCCCCTCCTCATACCCCCCACCCCTTTCTAGAGCGCCCTCCCTCCCCTCTACTCCCCCTCTACTCCTGTTGTGGATCGATGGGTGTCCGTGGCGAGGAGGGAAGGGGGTGTGTCGGGGAGGGGGGGGTGCAAGCGAGTGGAGGGGGTGGTTAAAGCAGGGTAGTGGGGTAGGGGAGCATCTAGAGAAGGGAAGGGGGGGAGTGTGGAGCATATGGACAAGGGAAGGGGAAGGAGAGGGTAGAAGTTAGTTTTTTTTTTAAATATTTTTTTGTTTTTGATTTTGTTTTTTTATAATTTTTTAATAGTTTTGATTTTAATTTTTTAATTTTTAATGTTTTTAAATGTTTTTTTTCTTTTTCTAACTTTTATTTGATTTAAAAGAAATTAACATGTTTTTTTTTTAATTTTAATATTTAAAAAAAAATAAAATTTCATTTTTTAAATATTTTTTCATTATTTCTAATAAAAATTTATTGTTTGATAAAAAATTTCATTGTTTTTTAGTTTTATTATATATAAATGTTTAAATTTAAAAAAAATTAAAAAAAAGGGGGAGGGGGAAGTGATGGTCATGGAGAGGAGAGGCCCTATTTTTCAAGGTCATGGTTTAAAAATCGCTGCAATGTTAGCACTACTTTTCGATTTAGAGATCAATTTTAAGAATATTCTACTAATAATAATCATTTTTAAGTCCATGCTTTCAAACAAGTTATAATTTTAGCCTTTGAAAAAGCCAATGTGCA
>LPNX010317169.1:147800-212651 GCA_001517045.1 Pseudotsuga menziesii | reverse complement strand
GGGGGGGGAGGGGAACGAGGAGAAGGGAAGGAGAGGAGGAGAGGAAGAGAGGTAGAAGTTAGTTTTTTTCTTAAAATTTTTAAAGTATTTTTTTTTTGTTTTTAGTTTGTTCTTAATAGTTTTTATTCTAATATTTTTTATTTTAATGTTTTTGAATGTTTTTTATGTTGTTTTTTTTTCTAATTTTTATTTGATTTAAAAAAATTAATATGTTTTTTTTAGTTTTAATCGTTTTTTTTAATATAAATTGCATGTTTTTTTAGTTTTAATAGTTTTTTTAGTTTTAATAGTTTTTTTTATATTTTTATTTTTTATTTTTCATTATTTAATAAAAAAAATCTTTTTGTTTTTGTTTTTATTTTATATAAATGTTTAAATTTAAAAAAAAAATGGGGAGGGGAAGTGATGGCCACGAAGAGGGGAGGCCCTATTTTTCAAGGCCATGGTTTCAAAAACGCTGCAATGTTAGCACTACTCTTCGATTTAGAGATCAATTTAATACTTTTCTACCAATAATAGTCACTGTTAAGTCCATGCTTTCGAACAAGTTATAATTTTATCCTTTGAAAAAACCAATGTGCGACTAGTAACATTAGTTTTCTATTCAAGGGTTTATTTTAAGGCTATTGTTAGCAACAATATGGGTTTTTAAGGAAACATTTATATTTTTAACCTTGAAACAAAAAGGAGTTGCTACTAGTAGCATCAGTTTTCAAATTCAAGGTTGATTTTGACGTTTTTGACAAAAAAATGGATTTTTAGGAACAGAGTTCTCGTCGTTGGTATAGAAGTTCCGAACACTTCTTAGAGCCAATTGTCAAATTCAACATTAGATTAGACTTTGTATAATTTACAAAGAGATAGGATCTCTTTGTAACATAGACAATTCATCTCACTCTATAAGAATAGATCACTCCTACTACACATCACTCCCACATAGAGTACACAATGTGACCTCTAGCATACTACCACTCTAGTCAACACATGACTGGAGGAGGCTAAGCATCCGATCCATAAGACACATAGTCAAGGGCTGCGATAAGGCCATTATCTCTAGGTTGCAAACCCATCTGAGAGAATTATCTACATAATGTTTGTCCTATGTTGGAACCATGGAGAACATCAACACTCTCTCTCAGTGAGGGAGACATTTTGCGTCACGCTAAGCCACTAACTTGGTGAGAATTTCCTTCAAAACTGCATATGCATATATACTACATCTACACTAGATATGTATCATATCTATACTACATCTGCATTTGTACTTTGTTTGTATTGCAATTGCATCTGTACTACGATGTTCATAGTACAATTGTATCCATAGGTATAGCCATGGAATTATAGCCTATCATCCCAAAATTCTCAGGATCTCAATTGTGTACTCCCTCTTCCTGAGGAAGATCTCATCTGGTCTCTGCAATACTTCTAATCTCAAGAAGTAATGCATTAGGCTAAGACCCTTCATCTTGAACTCATAGGAAAACTCTCTCTTGCGCTCAACTATGAGCTTCTTTGTTCCTGTAATGGAACATATCATCAACACACAATACCGCAATCACTAGATCACCATCAACAATAATGTAGTAAAGGTTGGAATACACATCATTCTTGGTGAAGTCCAGGCTCATCAAGTACATGTTTATTTTGACATACCAAATCTTGGTCAAGCTACTTGAGTTTTTATGAAGTCTTCTTTATCATTAACAAGTTGTACTGTAGCTACTCAATCTACATTGGAGCATATTACTCTCTTTGTACCTCCACTCTCTACATATGAGTATATACTTCCTCTACATCTTGATACTCCACACTCTATGCATCCGAGTATCCTATGACTGAAGTAACTTGGTGCCTTATGTGCTTGTTGATCTATATCTATTAATTCGTGTCATCTCCACCAAGTGGGTTTTCTAATATAATCATCATGCTCTTTCAATAACACTAAATATTATCCATGACTCCCTTTGAGTATGCAAACTGGCTATTCTTCATGACTCATCTCTTACGCTAATCAGAAGTGCATGTTTGATCTTGTAGATCCACTTGGAATTCATCATTGACTTCATTTATGATCTCAGAACTATCTCCTTGAAAGTATTATTAAGAGTTGCATGCCTTCTTTCATCTCACAAGGTATTACGAAGCTATGTTGGCCTCTTCATTCATGATCATGCATAATCTCTTGGTAGTTCCACTAGTTATGTTGGCTTTACTGTCTTGTCCCAATAATATGAAGGATAAATAATTGGATATTCTTGCTTGGGACAATATCCCCACACCATATACTCAAGATAATGGGATATTATTTTCCTTTTATTGTGCCATTCACATCTAGCCATATGACTTAGGCCTCGAGGATGAATGTCTACCCAAGTAGATCTTAATCACAGATGTGCATCTTCTTCTTCATCGACACATGGGTCTATATTGGTCAACCAACTATTCTTTTTGTCTTCACTATTTCTGTGAATGCTTCCTCAATAGTCTTGTCCCCCAATATCTGGTGAGGACACTTGATCTGAGAATTGGATGCATCTTCTTGTAAGAACATGGGTAGACTTTCATAGTCTTCATAATGAACCTATTCTACAACACATTATGACATAACTGTCTATTGCTTTGTTATTTTTGTTTGCTTTGTGTGTCAGTCCGTTGCATTCGTATAGTTGGGCGCAACTAGGTCCTCTTCTAGGTGATACTTTGGATGGATTGGAAGGTATTCTTGCTACCATGCAATTTTCCTATAAAAAAATTGCTCAAACTCTCATTTTAGTGGTTGGAAAGAAAAAAATATCTGTATGTGTATTTCAAAGCCTCATTGTTAGCATTTATATCCGTTAGCTTCCTGTTTTCTGAATGCATATTTGCACTCTCCTCTTACCTCAACCATAGAAATTGTATATTTCACATACTCTCCTTATAATATTGTGAACGTCGTCTTCGACTGTCTTGCGCTTGCATCCATTCTCATATTCTCATGCTTTCTTCTGGTGGTGGTGATGTAATTCGAGCATATCCATCCATGGAACCGAGCTCGTCCGAGAGTTCGAAAGTCCCGTATTAATGAAAACAGGGACAATAAAAGCATCATGGACCCTCACATATCACCTATGCACACCAGGAAACCCTAGCAGGGACAAAACCCTTGTCAACACTAGGCGCTAACTTATTTTCAAATAGATTCTTAATCTCGAATCAAGTTTTTTCATTCTGGTTAGTATTGCAAGTGATACCATCGCCATTAGGAAAAAAACTATTTTTTTATTTCTTTCTTTTGATGCCTTCATCTTTGAAATCTAGGATCTTGAACCAATAATTTTACCTCGAAATAACTATACCCTATAAGATTGTCGTCAATAAAATGCATCAAACAAGAAAATTCTTCAATTACCTGCAAATGCCTTCACCTTTTATGGATCATCGGGGAGGTACAAATAAATTATCCTCATCATTAATCAACAAGCAAGGAAATGTGGAAAAACAATGCCTCTTATTAGACCCAAAAGACTCTTTATTTTGGGAAGATGCCATGGAATTCGTTAGTGTACTCCATTAATATTTCACATTGCCACCAACTTGATTCGTTGGTGGAATTCTTTGTGCATCTCAAGTAAGCCATGTGCAAATACTAGTGCGTTGGCGGGATGTGGAGGTTGTATATGGCGCGGCTGGTTGCTCTTGTGTCAGTCACCATCGTCCCCTCCATAATATAATATATTCATATACTAAACGTTTATATAATAATAATAACTATATTATATTATACTCTAATGGTATATGCACTCTTGGCAAGTTTCTTTCTTGGCTGTAATGTTTGTATTGGTATATTGCGATTCTTGGATTGTATATTTGGAACTATCTAATATGATGGACTGTTATGTAAACTTCATTTTCTTTAATTTTGAAAGTGCCAAAAAAAATGGTATTTTATTTTTTAATAAAACTATACTATATTATACTAATATTACATATTATATTAATATATTAATTATATAGCAATACTATACATTAATTATATATTATTAACTTATATATATATTACCTTTTTATATTAATTACAAATTAACTATAATATATGATAAGTTGTATATATTGTTAAATAAGGGTTTATGTTTTACTAGTCTAACCTATATTCCACATGCTTTAAAACAACTCTTTCCCTTATTTTATTAATTATTGTTTGAAACTATGAATTTAAAAAACATATTAAAATAAAAGATTTTATATATATAAAAAGACTGAGTGAGAATAAAAGTGGAAGGGGTAATATATATAATGGATAAGAATAATGAGGGAAATAGTGGGATAAAGTTTTTTTTATTTAATTTTTGACCTTCGGATAAACTAAGAGAAACCAAGGGAATGGGTTATGATGAATAATAGGGATAATATAAAAGGATATAGAGTTAACTAAAGGGGAAAATAATGAAAAAAAGGTTTTTAAAGGGGGATTTTGAATGAAGAAAATAAATAAAAATTAGGATGAGGATTGGTTATGAAGGGAATATATACAAAGAGGATTTCGGAAAAGGGAATAAGGAAAGGGAAAAGAAAAAGAGGTTCTTTACAAAAGGAAGGGAGCTTTTTTTCTTGAAATAGGGTCAATGACACTTTCAAATGTAGAGTGATAGCCAAGGGGGGAATTTTCAACTTTCTCAGCGTAGACAAACTGACAATCATGACATACGTTTATGACTTGTGAATTAATGGAGGGCAAGAAATTAATAATTTTTGGTTAACATGACTCAAAGTACATGCACTTGCCGAAACTTTGAAAAAATGCTAAAAGGGTCAAATGGTGACGGATTTTTTCAAATGAAACATGGTTGTGGCCAGTGTGATGAGCTGGGCCCAATGGTGTAACAATGATGACATGATGATGCTTATAGTGAGAAACAACTAACTCCATGGCATGAATCAACATGACACATGAAAACACATAATATGAAACTTGACAAGTGTGTCGAAGAGACATATAGAAACGAAAATAAAAAACAAGGTATGGGCATGGCAAGCACATCATCATGGATACGACAATATAGATGAATAGCATTGTGACAAAGTTTAGTATGTTCTCCTTTGACTACCCATTTTCATACTAGTGATTAATAGTGCTCGGACAAATTGTAATTGGGTATTAAAAAATAGATAATAAAAACAATATATGAAGCATATCATATTGAAGAAGAGGGAATTATCCATTATTTGAACAATGGATAAATGCAATTTTGACAATAAAATTTTAAAATTTCATAAATTTTAATGCTCCAGATAGATTCAAAGATTCATTTTAAGGGGGTATCTAAATCCATCTGCAACATTAAAATTTATGAAATTGTAACAACATTATTACAATTTCATAAATTTTAACAATGGATATCTTATATAATTTTTTTTTTGTAAGTTCAGGTCTATTCTATTAAAAGGAAATAATAATACAGATAAAAGTACATGCCAGCGTATCCATCATGCAGGAAAGCAAAAACAAAAGAAGCACACCAGTATGCCTGAAGGGGGTAGGCAGGCTAAGACTGTTGAGGTGATCCTCCCTTTGATAGGGAAAACAGATCTTACAAAACAAGTTTAATGTTTGAAGGATTAAAGAAGCTTATGGCCTAGCCTGAACAAAACTACTCCGAAGAGCACTATTCCTGAAGACAACCCAAAATGAGAGAGATTGGAACATAAAACCTGTGCTTAATACTTGACGAAGGGCACCTCGATGATTGGTGTGACAAAGCCTGTACCAAGTTACATGTCCTGTTATTTGGTGGCATTTGCTTCTTCACCTGAACTGTTGGCACTGATGGAGGTTCCGCTGCCTTTGGAACTGTCCATGCTATCCTTGTGGTCGGAATAAAGTCGCTTGACTGGTAAAGGGGTTGTTTTCTTGGGTGGAAGAACGTTGGTCGTATTTCCCTTTGGAGAAGCGGACTATCGCTGAGGAGGAGGGGGGGAAATAGGGGGTGGTGTCCATGGGATCCAGGGAAAAGGGAGTGCAGGGTGGAGGGGTGGAAATGGGGTGATGAGGAACAAAGGAGGAAGGAGTTGTATGCACCGAGGGAGGCACAGACTTAGGAGGAGAGGGCTTAGGAGGAGTAGGAAAAAAAGGTTGGGGTTCAGGAGCTGTGTGAAGATTGACCAAGTGCAGAATAAGGCTGGTGAGAATTTTTTTTATTGTCCAGTAATTCCTTTTGCGGTATGGAGTGTGACTGGCCGCCGAGAGGGAGCGTGAAATCTCATCCTCCCAGTCATCCATCATAGCACACAGAGCCTCCAACACCTCAGCATTGAATCATTCTAAACTTATTTGTGCAGCAAATGGTGTCAATATGGACTTGTCGGCTCTTCCATGACGACCTCGCCGCCTGGGAGTGCCACGCTGACGGGGTGGTATTCTTATCATCGTAAACCAGGGAGCAAAGGGAGAATGGATAATGGGATGGAGGCCAGAATAATGCAAAGAGTCAGGCTTCTGAGGTTTGGTCGAAGGTTGATAGAGCAGGGTGAAATGAAATAGAGGAAGTTAGTGAACCGAGGAGACAATAAACCCTCTACGCGGAGCCTTATGCACTTTATGGTTGACCATAAATGTGTTGAGCTCATCCTGCTCGACATTAACTGTCAAGAGGACACCTTCCCTATGGGGAATTGTGCTCGGCCTCACTTGGAGCTGAGGTCGAAGCATGCATAGAAGTGTCGTCATCGCTACAGAGGGTCGGATCAAGCCTGGCTCATGTCTACGTGGAAGTCTTGTCATCTCCACCATGTGTGATGGGGTTTCTGATGATGTGCTGGGGCATGCCATTCCTACTTTGGGTATATATTGCCTCCCTATCACCTACATCCGGGGCTTATATAATTATTAACTTAGTCTGTCTAGTCATATTTCTAATCTCATGACTAAATTAGTCATGTTTTTTTATCTCGTGACTAAATTAGTCATTTTTAGTTATTATCAATTAAAATTTCTTAAATTTGGTCATATTTCACTTAAAAACACTGTGGTGACTAACTTTTTTGGTGGTTTAGTTATTTATTTCACTTGGTGACCAACTTTTTTTGTTGCCTGATCATTTGTCCCCCATTTTTATTCTACTGATACCTCACATGATAGAGGAACACGATAATGGATAATTTTTCCCAAGTCCTTTGATGATTTCCAATGGTGACAGAGACACCTTCAATAAAAATCTATTTCCAAAGTGATAATCCCTTCAAGGTAAAAGTAGTGTCATTTTTACTTTGGAGGAACAACTCCATAGGATAACCTAGGTAATCCTTACTACTACAGTTTCCTTGATCTCTGCAAAGCAATGCTCAAATGTCATCTCTTAGAATATGAAGTTTTCATCTTTATGGTATGGTTAGAGGTGGATGGAAGGTCACCACAACATCTGAATACTTATTACAAGTTCTCTCTAAAAATAGAACCAAGTGGAAAAGATTGTAGAAGAATATAAATATATATTTGCCTCGCCTAAAGGGGTGCGTCTACACTACCATGTTAAACACTCAATCAATTTGATCCCTAGTTCTCTTTTACCTAATGGCCCAGTATATATGAACTCTCTTTTGGAAAATTATGAAATAAAGCATTAGATTCAAGATCTCATCCAAATAGTCCGCATCCAATCGAGATCCTCATCTTGTGGGAGCATAATTATGTCCATACAAAAGAAGGCTAGGACATGGAAAATATATATTAATTATAGAGCCTTGAACAAAATAACCATCAAGAATTGTTAGGTAAATAACTCCCGATTCAATTATATTCATGGATAAAACATTTATTTATACATTGCAATGACTCTTGGGATTACACATCCGAGAGTCTTTTCATCTTCCTATTATTTACACTAACGTATAATCGTGACAGATTATATTCCAACAATCCCCCCTTAATCCGAAGGGGTGTTAGTAAGTCCGAGCATGTTTCTGAATCTTTTAAACTTTTCTTGTCCAAGCGCTTTGGTGAAGATGTCTGCAACTTGATCATTTGTGGAACAATGTCGAAGATGGACTGTCTTGGCCTCTACATGATGTCAAATCAAATGATACTTTGTGTTGATGTGTTTGGTTCGATCATGGAATCTGGGATTCTTAGCCAACTTGATTGCAGAAGCATTGTCGATCAATAATGGAGTGGAATTCTCTTTTTTTTCTTGCAAATCTTCAAGTATATTCGTAATCCATACTATTTCTTTCGTTGCTTCAGCTGCAGACACATATTCTGCTTCTGTTGTTGAATCTGCCGGAACTAATTGTTTGCGTGATCTCCATGAGACAGCTGCTGATCCAAGACTCATAGTGTATCCAGAATTTGATACTCCTGTCTCCTTATCGCCATCAAAATCTGAGTCTGAGTACCCAATAAGTTTGAAGTCATCCATGTTAGAGTACTTGAGTCCAACGTCTTGAGTCCCCTTCAAGTATCTTAGAACTCTTTTTGCAGCTGACCAGTGTCCTTCACAAGGTTTATGCATGAACCTTGAAAGTATGCCAACAACATAAGAAATATCTGGTCTAGTTGTTGTAAGGTAGATAAGACTTCCTACAAGTTGTCGATACTTGGTCGCATCCTCAAATTCTTTTCCTTCGCTTGATGTGAGCTTCATTTTTTGTTCCATTGGAGTAGAGATAGGGTTGCATTCTGTCATGCAAAATTTGTTTAGTAGTTCTCCAACATATTTTTTCTGAGATAGGAATATGTACTTAGGATGTTGAGTGACTTCAATTCCTAAGTAATAGTGGAGATGTCCCATATCTGTCATTTCAAAGATCTTTTGTTCTTTTCCTTTCATACCTTTTGTTCTTTTCCTTTCATACCTTTTGTTCTTTTCCTTTCATAACAAAGCCTTCTGGCTGAGACATGAAGACATTCTCTTTCAAGTCTCCATTCAAGAAAGCAGTCTTCACATCCATTTGATGAAATTTCCACCCTTTCTGAGCAGCTAAAGAGAGTAAGGTACGGATGGTAGCCCATTTTGCTATAGGAGAGAACATTTCTTCATAGTCAATTCCTTCCTTCTGTGCATAGCCTTTTGCTACAAGCCTTGCTTTGTGTTTGTCAAGTGAGCCATCTGATCTGTATTTGTTCTTGTACACCCACTTGCAGCCAATTGGTTTGGTTCCAACTGGAGAGTCAACCAGCTTCCAAGTTCCATTCTTCATGAGTGCATCATACTCATTCTGCATAGCTTCTTTCCACTCAACTCGAGTAGAAGCTTCTTCAAAGGAAGTTGGTTCAAAGTTAGTAGATAAATTAAATTCACAATCAAATGATACATCCATGTCATCACCTGAATTATCTGCTTCTCCTCCATCTTCATGTCTTTTCTAACTTCTCGTTCCCGTCTTTCCAACTTCATTTGGATGGACACTTTCAAGTGTCTTTGTGGCCCATTTAGGAATCTTCCGTGATGGTCCTGGTTGATCAGCTGGTGGTGCTTCATCATTGATTGAGAGTCTTTCAATTCTCTCAATCACATCATCCAGTTGAATCTCTTGTTCAGGTGAATTAGCAAGAACTTCTTCATGCGGGGGAGTTGGTGCTTCATAGGAAATTCCAAAGGTTGATCTAGAATAGGAATCCCCCCTTCAAGGTTTGGAATTTCATATTCATTTTCAGAATAGTTCTTTGGATGAGGATATTTTTCCAAATGATCAAGCTGTCTCTCAATGGACTAGTCATTTTTATTAGTCTCAAGAAAAATGACATCTCTGGAAATAACAAACTTCTTGTTTACCTCATCATATAGACGGTATGCCTTGGAGTATTCTTCGTACACCAGGAAAATGCATTTTCTACTTTGAGCACCAAGTTTGTTTCTTTGCTCCTTTGGAATCAAGGCATAACAGGTGGAACCAAAAACTCTGATATGCCTAACTGAAGGGAGATGGCCAAACCACATTTCATGTGGAGTCTTGTTATCAAGAGTATTTGAGGGACTTCTGTTTCTCAAATAGGCTGCACATTTTACTGCATCACCCCAAAACATTAGTTTTACATTCTCAAAAAACATCATTGAGCGAACCATATTCATTATGGTTCTGTTCATTCTTTCTGCTACACCATTTTGTTGAGGATTGTAGGGAACTGTAGTCTGATGTGCAATTCCATGTTGGCGAAGATAATCTTCAAAAGCATTTGAAGTGTATTCTTTCCCATTATCAGTATGAAGTGTACCAATTTTTGATTGTGTATGTTTTTCTATCGATGCATGAAAGTCTTTGAATGTTTGAAATGCTTCTGATTTTGACTTTAAACAGTAAATCCAGCACATTCTTGAGTAGTCATCAACAAAGGTCATAAAATACTTATTTCCATTTGCAGAAGGAGTTGGCATTGGGCCACATAAATCAGAATGCATTAATTCTAATTTCCTACTTGCTCTGAAATTAGATTCATGGAATGGCAGCTTACTGTGTTTCCCTAATATACATGCATCACATTTGTTCTTTTCTTTGGGAATGGTGGGCAAACCAAATACACCATTCTTTCTCAATAAACGAAGACTGTTATAATTCAAATGACCAAATCTTGCATGCCACAATAAACTTGATGACAAATTACCTTCTCCATGCTGAGAGAGGTAGGCATAGTTCTGAACTCTTGCAGATGAACCCTTTAGCTTCAACAGCTTCCCATCTTCGCATCCAGTCATGATGACTTGGTTGTCAGAGGACTTTCTTATTTCTACGATTCCATCAAACATGTGGATGGAATGTCCTTGCTGTTGAATCTTCACCAAGGACAACAGGCTTCTTTGCAACTCTGGAAGATAAAGAACATTCTTCAACAAGAAATTAGGGAATCCAGGCATCTTTAGTCGAATGGTGCCCATTCCCTTTGGTTTAAGACTTGACTTATCTGCAAAGTACACTATGCCATTTATTGTTTCATTAAGTTCTTCAAAATAGTCTTTTCTAAAATTCATGTGTGATGTTGCACCAGTATCAAGCAGGCAACAATATTTTTAAGATGAAAGTGAAGTCAATTCATTAATTCCAAGATTACAATGTGCAACAATACAATGAGCAGAATTAGAAGATTTACTAGCATCTTGGTTTTTATTGTCATCTTTCTTTTGGTTGTGTCTGTCTTTGATGGAGTCCCACGAAGCCCAACACTGATCTGCTGTGTGTCCAATTTTTCCACAACACTTGCACTTCAAATCTGATCTTTTGCTGGAGTTATTTCTACCTCTGAAGTTTCTTCTTTCTCTGCCTCTCTTGCAGCAAGAGAGAGTGGCACCAACTACAGATGCTATAGATTGCATCTTCTGTGATGAATCTGCAACTAAAACAATAGGAGAAAAGAAGAAAGAGTAAAGTTGCAGGTCTAAGTCTCTGCCACCTTCCTCGAGCTTTACAACAATGTATCAGTATCAAAAATCAATGTAGCTCTATTGTAATCTTTACACAGTACTCAATGATACTCCATTTGCACTAGCATTCAACGTATCTGAGTTTATGCACCGACAACAATAGTGAAAGAAGTAGGTCTAAGTCTCTGCTACTTTTTACAATACAGTCTATGTAGAATAACAACTACACTAACTAGAAACAATGTCTTCAATGAGCTCTCTTTACTATGTAGGTCTATGTTTCTGCCGTAGTATTTACATTAATGTAAGACGATTCTGCAGTAGCACAACTTATATGGCAGTGCACAAACTTCTCAATTTGCATCAATACACAACCTTCAAAAAATGTATAGCAAAAATATCGAGCTTCACTCACACATTGAATACGCAGCACAGACTGGGTTTTGAGGAGATCACAACAAACTAGATCACAACAAACTTTGTGATTGGTCTGAGATCTAAAATGGAGGTGGCTGCAACTTCCAAGAGTGGTCTCAGCTCTCAATGTGAACGTAACTTCAAATACACCTCAATCATAACTCAGACAATAAGCCGCTTCATACTTCATAACATTCATGACTTATACACAGCATTCATGGGCCTCTTTAATAGGCAGCATATACTCAACGCATATAAACTAGGGTTTTTGTATGCCAACGGTCACAATCTCAGCAAAATGTGTAACTTATTACCTTCACGCAAGTGAGAATTCGTGATTCTTCAGCCTACAATTAACTTGCAGCAGTAGCATATCACAGCTTCAGGCATCAATAACTTGCAGCATATCTCGATCCTTGTATGAAGTCGCAACACTCTTCAGAGAAGTAATAACTCTCCAACGCATAAATTATTTCTCCAGTGCATCAAAATAGCAGTCACAACTCATCAAATATACAACATCATTCCGCATCATATACACAGTAGAATCGTCATAAAAAACTAGGGAAAAAATAGGTTTCCCAATTCACAGCTAACGATTCCCAACTTCAATGTTGAGATGCAACTGCATTTGGATGTCGCAACACCCAAGAATCTCCATGAACGCTCTCAATAGTTACTTCAATGTAGTGAAAGTGTGGGCACACCATACATCAGGTAGCTCCACGCAGGAAGCTCCACGCAGGCAGCTCTACGCAATTCTGATTATCTTCAGAGCAGGTTTACTCTTCATGCAGTGGTCTCCAACGTGTTCACTTAGAGCAGTCTTCAACGTAGGCAGCAGTCTCCAACACAGGCTCTATGCACGGAGTCTTCACAACGCTTTCAGACTTCAAGGTAACTGCAAGAGCAATACTGTTCCACAATGCCTTCAGACTTCAAGAAGCTTTAGTCTTTAATACGAGCTTCACGTAGATAGATAAAATGTGGCTCATGGCCCTCTAGGATAGGTTACAGATCGCAGCATATGAGAAAATGTGATGAAGAACGTCTCTGTACACTCGCAAAGGTAAAATGGGTGGATACAGTTACACAACCTACGAATGGTCTCTCACACACATAAATATTGAAACTTCATTTAAACCCATGATTATCAAATAAAGACAGTCTCGATAGCAGAAGAGTCAACATATAATGGAGCGATGAGAATGAAGAGGCAGCCCGCAAAAATTAGGGTTTCCATAAACTTTGGAGAGAACACCTTCACGCAGATGCAAAAACTACATTCAATGCAGCAAGGCAAAAAACCAACATGACACTCATACCTCAAACACAGCTCTGAAAACTATAATGCATACAATACATGCACGCAGGAGGAGGAGTAACGCCAACAACAGAACGTTCAACTCCAAGCAAAGCAGACTGAGGAATGGGCAGATGAATGAGCAGACTGGCAACAGGCAGGTAGGTGTGCAGCAGGATTGAAATGCATCAGGCAGGAGTTATGGCAGGTGGTGCTCTGATACCACTGTTAGGTAAATAACTCCCAATTCAATTCTATTCATGGCTAAAACATTTATTTATACATTACAATGACTCTTGGGATTACACATCCGAGAGTCTTTTCATCTTCCTATTATTTACACTAACGTATAATCCTGATGGATTATATTCCAACAAGAATCAATAACCAATCCCCTATATGAATAATATTTTTGATAAGCTTAATGGTAACAGTTTCCTTAGTAAGATTGATTTCAAGTCAGGCTACCACTAGGTCTCAATTAAGTAGGTCAATGTATGGAAGACATAATTCATGTCTAAAGAAGGTATTTTTAGTGGCCAGTCATGTCTTTCATATTGAATAATACCCCAACAATGTTTATGAGGATGATGGATGATATATTGTGCCCTTTCATAAGCTCTTTTGTGGTCATATATCTCAACAACATCCTCATATTCAACAAAACTTGGGTATAACACTTGTAGCACATTTAATAGATCCTTAGTACCTTACACAAACACAATTTATATGCCAATTTGGAAAAAAAATTATTTGGCATTGAGAGAGTTTAGTACATGGGATACATCACATATGAACATGGGGTGCATGTGTACCTAGCTAAGATCCAAGTCATTTTTATTGGCCAGCCCTAACAAATATAATAGAGCTTCATAGCTTCTTAGGCCTCATTAAATTTTACCATAGGTTTGTGTTGGGGTTCTCTCATATTGCTTAGAAGTTAAGATAAGTTACCAAGGGTGGATCCAAATCCAATTTTCCTTGGGGTTCATCACAACATGAATCCTTTGAGGATATGAAACAAAGCCTTTTCTCGACATAAATTATCAATCTACTGGACCTACACCAACCTTCTGAGATTGAGACAGATGCCTTTGACTATGTTATCAATGTAGTCCTCACTTAACATGGACATCTAGTGGCATATCTTAGGCTTTCTCTAATTATTTTTGTAGGTATCCCACCTATGAAAGGATATGTACTCCATTTTGTAGGTATGTCATCAATGAAAACATTGCATCCTAGGGAAGGAGACAATCATCCACACTAATCACAAGTCATTATAGTTCATGCAAACATAAGGACATTTACAGAACGATCTCCATTAGAAGTGGTCCAATACCTACAACAATTGCACTTGAGAATCAAGTATAAGAAGGGAAACACCAATCACGTTCAAAAATACCTTGATCGAACTCCATTTAATAAACCGACTACTATGCTTAAGAGTCTAGTGGACATGAGACATCCACGTGGCCCAAATTGTGCAATAGTGACCTTGACTTTTCTATGTCATATCAGACATTACAAGTGGGGATATTGATCTCAAACTTTTGTCTCCAAGATGAAATTTTATTCCATCTCGACCACCTCTATGATCCTTTAAGCGAGCATGAGAGGATTATTTGGGAATCACATTATAGTCAAGTGGCATAACACTTTAGTGTAGATAAAATATTTGCAATGTTGCAAAAGTACTTCTACTGGTGGAAGCTCTAATAAGATGTCGGTAGGTACATTTAATCATGCACCGCTTGTTACATTGCCAAACTTGCTATCAAGAAGAAAAGATTGCACTCTCCATTCCCTACCCTAGATAAGCCTTAAGATTCTACCTTGATGGAAAACATGTTTTTCTTTCCTTCAACCAAGCATAAAAACAACTGTTTATTTTTTGTTGTTGATCGGCTCTCTAACATGGCAATTTTAAATCCATGTCAGAAGAGAATCACATCAAAGGCCACTGCTAAGCTATTCTTTGAGCATGTTTGGGTTCATTTTGGACTCCCATGAACCATTATTTAAGATCAAGAAATCAAGTTCCTAATTACCTTATGGTCCAACCTATTGTTGATGATGGACACCAAGCTGACCAAATTGAATTCCTTCCATCCCCAAACAGATGGGAAGATGAAGTGTTCAACATGACAATTATTCATATACCGATAATTTATAATTCCAAATATCCCTACACTTGGGATGAGATCATTCCTTAAGTTCAACATAGGTACACCATATCCCTTCACAACTTTATTATCCATATCCCTTTCGAGGTATGCTTGGGGTTCCATTCATTATCCCTAATTGATGTAGTACTTCCCATTGCATATACACAAGAAGAGCCCTACCATGCTCAAACTAAGTCTGATCAAGTATCCAAATTTGTTGAGCAGATCCACCGCATTCAATAATAATTTCATGATATCTTGTAGAAAGCCAATGTCAAGTATAAAGTAGTGACATGACCAACATCAAGTTCCACATAACTTTCAGGTTAGCGATAAGTTCTGGTTACATTTGCAAAAATAGCACCTCATAGGTCCCCATCAGAATCTCAACCCAATTCAATATTGGCTTTATACCATCACCAAGGATGTGGGTGAGATTATTTTTGAGTTGAGTATTCCCCCTTTCCTCAGCTTGCACCTTGTCTTTAATGTGGATATGCTTCAAGCATATTTTCCACCTCCCTTGGACACCTCAAAGGTATTCAAGCACTAGCAATCTAAAAGAATAAATCCTAAATACATTGAAAAGGATACAATTGACTAGATCATGGGAATTGACATGAAGGGTACTCTCCAACAAAACATCCAACTATATTTGGTAGTCAGAAAAAGGAAAGTTATTCACTAGGGAAAGGGGCTCACTAGGAGTCAGATTCAACAAAAGTTTCCTCATATGATGGAGGAAATTAATGCAATTGGGGCCATTAATCCCCAAGGGTGAGGAATGATCCAGGTTGATGTTGATGGTGACCCACCTGTTCCACCAAGTAACAATATTTCTCCATCTTCTTGGAAATTTTATACAAATTTTTACGACCCAAATTTTTGAGGTTGTTTTGAGGCCCTAAATGATGTTTTTTGGCCAATCAGGGGGCCAATTCCATGGCCCTAGTCAAAATTTGTAATTATTGGTTATTTATTTCTAACGATCCATCAAGTTCCCTAAATGGAGATCATATGCAAAACTTGCACCCTAGAAAGTTGACATATCAACTAGTTACCTTGGTACCCACAAATCGTTTTGGTGTTTCATCTCCTAGGATTAGGTTTTTGGATTTTATGGTTTTTTCCTCTTTATGATTATGATAAAGGTCCCTTTTATATATCTTTGTAATCATCTCTTGTGAGTGAGCATAGACGATGCATATTTCTTCAGAGACAAGTTACCACCATTTGAGCTAGCTTGTATTGCTTTGCAGTTTACAATGTTTTTCCTTTCCATTCATTAATTTAATTT
This sequence comes from Pseudotsuga menziesii, assembly GCA_001517045.1. Taxonomy (NCBI): domain Eukaryota; kingdom Viridiplantae; phylum Streptophyta; class Pinopsida; order Pinales; family Pinaceae; genus Pseudotsuga; species Pseudotsuga menziesii. The sequence continues at coordinate 196,136 of LPNX010317169.1, read as the reverse complement.
TGGTTTTACTGTACTAATGTGATTTATAGAAAATATTTTGTGTTTATTTCCATTTTGTATTGATTCCTTCATTTTGTTCTCCAAATAATCTAGATCATGGTGCAATATGAAACAATATTATCCTCACTTACCTAGGACTTCACCAATGCAATACTTTTAGTTTCTTTCCCACTGTCCAGCTCATACATAACTTACTTGAATCTTTGCATATCTACTATCATCTTCCCAAATTCATGCTCCTTGATTTCATGAAGACATCAAATCAATAAAAAAAATCTAATGCACCTAGAGCATGTTCCATATAGACAAGATTTCCCATGATATTTTTGCCCATTTGGTCTTGGACACACGATGCTATGAATACATTCCTTTGATGAAATTAGCGGTATTATTGATGAAATCTCCTGTATAATATTAGTATGAAAAACATGACATATGTGTCATAAAAATAATCAAATTCTGCATGGTATCTACAACAACATGTGTTGTGGTCTGTGCATATTCTAACAAATGAAGGTTTACATTTCTCAATTGATCTTTGGCCCAGGTTCAATTGCATGTGTTCATTCTTGAATCTCTCATAGAGCTCTATTTGTGTCATGTTAAGGAAGTTCTTAATGTGTGTCTAATGATCATTAATACCTTTTATCAACTTTAGCACATCTTTTTGATTGGATGAAGGACTAGTATTTTCATGCCAAAACTCTTTTTATAGTTCCTTGACTGAATAAATTATTTTTTCCTATAAATCAAGAAACCTTATAATGAAGGACCAATACTCTGTGTGATCCAGGTTTTCAAGTTTATCTCTTATAATAGAGTACTTTTGAAGAGTTTTTCTATTAACTTAAAACATGTTAGATGTGCATGCCAATTGATAATTCCTTATGTACTTGTTTATAATCAATTATGATCAAACATGATAGGAAGCAGTGCAATATTTTGAACAAGTGGATTTTCCAATTGTATTAAAATCCACTTGAATATTTAGAACAATATGATTACTAGAATATGAATTTGTAACTATCTTTATGCATAAAATTTGTAGAAATTGCAACTCTGATACCATTAGAAAAATAGCCTTGATGCAAATAAGAAGAATGGGAGGTATATCTTGCTAATAAGATAATTCTCACAAGTATGAACAAGAAAAATAGTGATAAGAATAAAGAGACTGAATACAAGAGAAGTAATACAATATCTTTCCAAGTATTATTGATCAACTGAATTGATGATGAACCAATAATGGATTGATTAATTATTACAATAGTAATACATCCTTATAAAGGAAAACTGAGTTGGTGGAAGACAAATCATGCTCATAAATCAAACTTACCAAATATGATAAACCCCCATAGGTGGCTAAAGCACTTATGAAATGAGTCAAGGACCTCAGGAATTAGAAAAATCATGAGTGAGTTGTCATGGAGAATGGAAAAACATGCTAATCCTGGAATATGGAGAGAAAATAAAGGAGGATGAGTTGGAAACAACATATAGCAGTTTCCTAGTTGACTAGCTTTACCTTATCCACATAAAAGTTGGAATAAAGCAGAATAAAGACAAAATCTGCAGGAAGGCACAATTACTAATACTGGAAGTCAATAAAGTGGATAGGATCAAACCAGAATAAAGTCAAAATAATTTTTGGCATATATATGGAAAGTGTTGACCATGTTGTGCAAGTGGATGCCAACTATTTAGGCTAGTAGGTAAGAATTTAATAAAAAATGATTAAATATTTTTATCCTAATTATTAAGTGGGTTTGTTATATTCCCACACCCCTCTTTAAGTCTGAATTTATGATGTTTATGTCTGCAATAATCAGATGCATATGGTGCATATAGGTGTATATAGGGCCCAAAAACAAGGCTATGGTCACCCTTTATAATTATTCATGTACAAAAAAGTTGAGGAAAGAGGCAAAACAACATGGGGAAAATCCTCACTCAAGAAAGGTCAAGGCACAAAATTTGAAATACGTCTCAAGTATGTATTTATCTTCACTGTGAATAAGCTGAATGAGCTGCTTCTAGTGAAAGACTTTGACGAAGAAATCATGAACTCCATGATCATGCGCTAGAGTGTAGAATCTGCAAGAAAGAAGAGGAGAAACTCCTTGTATCTCATCATATGATGAAGTAGGAGAATTATCTGAATGCTTATTTATGCTAACAAACTCTGATCTACAAACACAATATGAAATGGAAAATAGATCTGTGCATACTCCTTCCCAAAGAGTACAAAAATTAAGACAATCGGTTCCTTGTGTAGCTGGAAAATGGTGATGTGGATCACAAACCACTATTCCAATTTGATGTAGCACCTTCCCAAATATGATATGAGGCTGAAAAGACTCTGATATATAAAAAATAATATCACATGGAGCAGAAAATACAAAGGCTTCAGTGTCTCCATGAGGATATGGGGTTAGACTAGGAAAAGTATAAGCAATTGGGGAAAACTAGTGAGCGTAAAAATATGAATGATGAATGGACTTGAGATATGAACCATAAGTGTTTAGAACATATAAAAATATGTGTAATATAATTCCAATGATGAATAATATCATATATAACCAACCAGTGAAAAATAGGAAATAATTGAAACCATTTGATATAAGTAACACTGCATAAGAAACCAATGAGGAATCAACTAGTGAACTTGGGGTTTGTATAGTCATAGGAGTATTTAGAGGTATGGTATATGGCATGGATGGTGGTATGAATGGTGTCATGACATGAATATCATCCTGAAAATATGCTTCTAAATCATAATTATGGAGTGAGGAAGAGTTGCTTAAAGTCAAGTCAGTATCTAGTGAAAAGTCACAATTATTGAGAGATTAATCTAGTGGACTGATAGGTGGATTATCAAAGCAAGAAACTAATATTTCTGATTATGATATATCAGAAGTTACATATTTATCAGATATATGAGGAAAGGAGTTAAATCTGGCACTCAAGGCATAGTTAATATCACCTTGGAACTGCGCACTATGACATTGTTCTGAAGAATCAACATGCTTCTTTAGCTCATTTGGAATTTCTATGTTGTGCTTCCCAAGTAGATGAGACATGACGTCCATATTATTCTTGTATGGAATCCATTGCTGCAATAAGAACACTTATATGTACTTCCTTTCCTCTTGGCTTTCTTCATTGAACCTTCATCACTGGGCTTCGAACTTTCATCTTCAAAATCTAACTTTGGCTTCTTCTCTTTCACAATTTTCTTCTCTTTGGACTTGGTATTCTTGGTTCCTTGAACTATGAGAGAATGATCCTTTCTCTTGGAATATCTAAGGGCACCCATCTGGATCAATTTATCTTGCTCCTTTATCAGTGAATCAAAGAATGTACTGAAAGAAGGCACTTTTCAATTAGAAATAACAAGCCTGGTAGCATCAAAAGTAGACATGAAAACTGAGTATTCATGACCCAATTTTGATAAAATGAAAAGGATCAATTGATATTCATTTTTTTCAATCCCACATTGCTTGATACTATATAACAAGTTACTTGAAGTTAGTGAATAACCCTCAATAGAATCGAAACTGCTTGGACTCAATGATAATAACTCATTCTCCAACTGATGCACTCTTAACTCATCTTGAACTCCAAAGAGAGACTCAAGTTTGGTCCATACTTGGTTTGGAGTGGTCAAACCATATAGATGAAAGAGTATATAAGGGGAAATGGAGAGGAAAAGCAATCCATATCCTTCATCCAACCTATTATGCCACTTAGCTTTCTCAACCACATAATTTGGTTTATTTTCTAAAGCCATAGAAATTCTATAGAGTCCCTTATTGTGCAATAGAATGAAAATTTTGGATTTACATTCATGATAGTTTAAGGAAGTCAATATCATAGCTAAAGAAGAAACCATAATAAGATGTTGATGCACTCAAGAATATACTCTTTGCAACCTGCACAATAAAACTAGGAGAAAATCTTGCAAGCATAAAACAAGCTCTTCTTTAGAGAGGAATATGAGAGTGGATGTGCTCTGATAGAGAGAACATATAGATTCTCAACTTTATTGAACTTGAACAACCTTGCGATATGATACCATGTAGAAATTGCAGCTTTGGTACCATTATAAAAATAGCCTTGATGCAATGAAGAAGCACAGGAGGTAGATCTTGCTACTAAGATAATTCTCACAAGTATGCACAAGGAAATTAGAGAGAAGAATAAAGAGACTAAATACAAGAGAATTGATCCAATATATTTCCAAGTATTACTGATCAACTAAATTGATGATGAACCAATAATGAATTGATTAATTATTAAAATAGTAATATATCCTTATAAATGAAAATTGAGTTGGTGGAAGACAACTCATGCTAGCTCATAAATCAGACTTACCAAATATGATAAACCCCCATAGGTGGCTAAAGCACTTCCCAAATCATTCAAGGAACTCACGAATTAGTAGAGGAATGAGTAAGTTGTCATGGATGATGGAAAAACATGCTTGTCAAAACCCCAAATTTTCACAAAAATTTAAAATTTTGAGATAACATAAAATGCTGAATATGCGGTTTACTAACAGCTAATGGTTAGCGGAAAATGAAACAGTCCAATGATTAGTATTACACATTTTCAAATTATGTTAACTCAATCAGTTTCCTTCTCATAACATAAATAAGATTTGTTTGCATACTGTTTGTCTTTCAGTTTACTAATGAGTATACTTTATGGAAAGTAGGTGGAATCTAACTTTGAATCATGGGCTTACTTAGCATTTATGCTAATGCAGACAGATTTCTAGTTCTTACAGGTTTATAGGTACGATCGAACAAGTAGATGTTTTAAAATCATAAATTATCAAGAAGTGTTTCTATTTGCAAAATAATATGCTAGTATAATAAGCCGATAATTTTTCAAGCAACTTCAAAGAGGTAAAGTAGTTTATCATCTCTAGTTTTTCTTGTAAGCAAAGTTCAGATAAATGGGTCCTTTCTTTATCAAGCTTAGTGACACTAAAGACACTTACTGTGAACTCTAAACCTGAAATCTTTTTCGTATATTCATTTCTATTTCAACATGCTTAACTTGAAATGTTACACTTATTCGTATTATTTGTTTTTATACATGGAAGAGCTTCTATCAATACTGATAGTAAAGATTCTTAGTAGAATATATGATTTGATTTTATCTTTAACTTACTAGTTATGGTAAGTATCAACCTGTTACTTATATGTACAAACTAGTTGCTCACTAACATGTTATCAGCTTCTTCATCAACATTGTACTACATGTATTATAGTCGTTACTTAAGTACCAAACTAATTGTCATTTACATTCTGTAGGGAAAACTTACTGCTTGTAAATATCCTTGATATTAAAGGCTTATTTAATGTAAACATAACTGCATCGTTTCACATGGAATACTATTTTCCCTTACTTTCTAAGTCTAAGTCAATCAGTGTCGTTTTAATGATTAAAGACTTGAGCATGGTATTTTCATTGAAATTTTATTATTTCCATAATGTCTCTCTTACATTAAGTTAATGTTTATAGTAACCAATAAGGTAGATCTTTCTACCATGATCAAAATTCTACCCTATGCTAGGTATAGGTTATCTTGAGCAGTCACAATCTATCTTGTTCAACACAACAATTATGGTAAAATTACTTACATTTAAGAGTTGAGAAGCAACTAGAGTTTATGAAAGTTTAAACCGAAGTCAAACCTTGTAAAAATCATAGTTATAATCTATTACTATGCTATTCGAATCCATAAATTATGACCATCCAAGCTGTTGGTTTATAAATGATAAGTTGGATTATAGTACACGCATATTTAACAATGTTTTACAAGCATAAAAATCTATAGTAGTTAGAAAGGTTCCAAGAAAATTGACTTTGGACTCTTTCATATATCAAATGGTACCACCTTTCACTAGGGTCAACATTTATGAATTATTGTTTTGTCCAAACATCAAAATCAGAACTATCAACATTGTGATATCGAGCATATATGATTACGGTGGGATATATAATTGCCTCCATCATAGTTCATGCATAGTTTGGATAAAAATCATTGTTTTAAATAATTGGGATGATTAGAACGTAGGTGAACTATTGGAATCGACCCATGCATGGTTTGAAATATTGGAGGGAACGTGGTCATCTCCTGGCCATGTATTGGAGATATAAAACCATTGCAACCCTAACCCTTTGTCATTCTCCCTCCGTAGTTCACGCTAGCCTTCGGGCTGCTCTGCAAGGTTTTCATGGCGGTCGTGAATGTCCCTCCTATTCTATCTTGTTCCGATACTTGGGTTTAACGTGTTATAGTCTCTTGAGCTCGGTCTTGTTGCCAAACTTCTTAACTGTGGGTTTTTATTCTATGCTAGTTTATTGGTTTTGCTTTGCACTTTCTTACGTCCTGTCCATAGCTCCATGTTGCCTTTCTCATGGCCTGTCATTGTGGTGAGAAGCTAAGCTTTACTTGCTGTTGATTGTGCTTCACCATCGTCGCAGGGTTTGGAGAATTGTATGCACACCTTGCTGTAGGTGACAGCCCCATCGCTAGACTGTTCAATTTCTTTATTAAGGTAAATATTTAGTTTAGTTTTTAGAATAGAATACTCATAGTAAAATCTTGTTTAAAGTAGGTTTTCATTAGTAAAAGAATTTTGAATTTAACGCACCGTGTTGTGCTTTCTTTGCAGGAACTTGGAACTACTCTTGCAACCTGTGGCAAAGGTAAAAGCTAGCTGTCTTCAAAGACCCATGGCTTCAATCCGGTAAGCCCTAGGTTCGACGATTGGGTTTTTACCTTACTTGCAACAGAGTTGTTCGATGGTGAAATCCTAAGCTTGGAAGATTGTCCAGTTTCGCCATTAGTTATGCAATTTCTTTTTAAAGGTGGTTGTTGGTTCTATTATGTCTACAAACCCTCGCTAAGTCGATGGGTAGTCTTGGCCATGAGTTGGGTGTTGTAATTAGTTTTAATTTCTAGCCTTACGGCCTGTCAATGAAATACATTGGTTTTTAAATAGAGTTTCTTTGAGCTCAGACTCATTTTGCAGTATACTGTATGAGTGACTATGTGTATAAGTTAGGGTTTTACCCTAATTGACTGTGAATGAAGATTATTATTCTCTAATATATTTTGTAATAGATTATTGTTAATATTTTAAGACTGTAATTCAGTCATGGTGTAATTTATAAATTTTACTTGTTTGCTCAGGAAATACGAGCTAGGGTTTTCCCGAATGAAACCCTTGTTTAAATAACTCTTTTAATTTATTTTAATACGTTTTGTTACTTGTTAAATTTGTTTTAAGTTAATATTAATACAGGTGTGTATTGTAATATCTTTAGATTGTAACTGTACATATATTTGCAATAAGGACTGTAACCAGTCTATAATAGTTTAATTGTTTATTGATATAATGATCCAAATAAATGGATTGTAGCTTAAATGTTTTTATTTGAAACAATAAATTTAGTTTAGGGTTTCGACCCTGTAGTTTACTTTTGCGGGTATAAACCTGTTGATAATTATAGAATAGTTCTCTTCATAGATATATATTTATTTTTATATTAGTTATTATCATATTCTTATTGTTTTAATTACTAAAATGATAGAAAGAATTTTACTCAGTGTTCTTTGAAAAGATAAGCATAGATTATGTAACTAATTTGTTCTTTATAATTTAAATGCTTTTCATATAACCCTTCTTGGTTTATAGTAATTGTTAGTCTTAGTTTAGTTGATATTATTAGTAAATAAACTATATGATTAGTAGTTTATTTCTTTACTAAATTGAATATAAACAATGTAGCTTGACTGTGATTCTTCTACTGCATTAAAATTAGTTACTAGGTAAACACAAAGGAATATATATCTAACATAACACAGTTTAACCTCCAGCATATTTTAACTTGAATAAAAAGAATATTCTACTGTCTATGAGCACAACATCTTATCTACTAGGGTATTTTTTTAACATATTAATCCTTCTACCTGTACTAGATTACTGCTATTTCTTTTCCAGTATATTTACATAAACAATAAACATAAATAAACATATTATTTTTCTTTTAATAATAACCTACATACTGGAATAAATTACTCTGCTACTACTAAATGCAGAACAACATCTATTCTCTTCAGTCTCTTAACATTTTCTTCCATCTACTATAAATACTCTATCTGTGCTGGAGTACGGCCCGGTCCTTCTAGGTGTGGAAAAACACAGACTAGAATTATTTTCCATATTAACACATTACTATTTCAAATTCATCTCTTCAATAATCTAAAAGATTACTAACTCTAACATTTTACAACTGAATATTTAACATTCATTTAACTGTCAGATTCAGATTTAACTGTCTAACACTGTAAAACAAAATAATGTAGAACTTGATTAGGATAGACAACAACAGCGTTAGGAGTCCATTCCTCCCTACCAAACTCCTGGAGAGCACTCAAACAATGATTCCTCAGTACCCATGATCTTGTTCCTGGTCTTCTTGGCTGAGAATTGGTGGAGCATGCATACAATAGACTAGTCCAATGACTCAGTAAAACACCCTGCACTTAGCAGTAAGATCTTTCAGCTTAAAATTTGCACTAGATCACTCAGCAGTTATCCCCTCAAGCTCTTTCCACAATTCTCTTCCATTGAATTTCTCTGAAGTACATTCACCTGAATGATCACTTCTCTATAAATGAGCAACCTCAACTCTCTTCAATGGGCATTTTTATAAAGATTGCTTAGGTCTTTTGGGTCAGTTGTCATTAATTGAGCCACCTGCTATGATTCCACTTTCTTGGGGAATCATGACCCCAAATGTAGGGAGGTTTCCACCTGCAACAGTTGGAAGTGCTTTGAGGATGCTGCCACATGTCTGTTTGCTCTCCACCTAGTCTCCTCCACCAATTTGACCAGTAAACACTCTTTTAACAGCTCTCCTAAGCTGTTGTCTCCACCTTTATTTATTTATAATAAAAATATTCAGAATTACATAAAATTTCCTTGACTCTGATGAGTCATCAATTCCAACTTAGCATAAAATTCAACATATTGTCTTCAAATAATATCAAATAATATAAAATTGTTTTTTTTTCAAAATTGGGGCATGTGACATACACACCCTCTTAGAACATAACATCGTCCTTGATGTTATTTATTCTTCATCCTCAGAATTCCCCTGGAACAGAATTGGATATGCATCTCGCATATTACTTTCCAATTCCCAGGTGGCTTCCTCTGGACTAAGGTGCTTCCATTTCACCTTCACTTGTCCAATGGTGCGGTTTTGAAGTGTAATCTCCCTCCGCCCGAGGATACAGTCCGGTTCCGCCAGAAAATCTCCTTCTGGTTCCACCTGTACATCATTCTAGTTAACAACATGAGTAGCATCATGAACATATTTCTTTAATACAGAAATGTGAAAAACATTATGAACTCTTGAATTCGGTGGTAATTCCAATTGATAAGCTACCTGTCCAATCTTGGACAGTATTTCAAATGGTCCACAGTAATGAGGTGCTAGTTTTGCACAACTACCCAACCTCAGAGAACTCCTTTTGGGTCTGACCTTGATGAACACATGTTCACCTACCTGAAACTCCTTTGGAGTAATACATTTCCTTCCATACAAAATTTCGAAAGCACTAAATCTGGCTGACGCTTGGTAATTATTATTATAAGCAAATTCTACCAGATGCAAATAATCCTCCCATTTACCTGGCTGGTCTTTCACATACATTCCTAATAAATCCTCCAGTACTTGGTTTACTCTTTCAGTTTGTGCATCTGTTTTAGGATGGAATGAAGTACTAAAATTTAATGTAGTGTTTAATCTTTTAAATAGAGATTTCCAAAAGTTACTTGTAAATTTAGGATCTCTATTTGAGATTATAACTTTTGGTATTCCATGCAGTCAGAAAATCTGTTTTAGAAAGATATCAGCTATGTTTGCAGTTTTATACGTAGTTTTAACAGGTATAAAGTGAGTTGCTTTACTTAACTTATCGACCACTACCATGATAGAATCATTCAAATTCTGATTTCTAGGCAGTCCGGTAACAAAATTGAGACTAATTATCTCCCATTTCCAGTTAGGAATGGGTAATGTCTATAGTAATCCAATTGGGTGTTGATGTTCAGTTTTCACCTGCTGACATTCAAAACATCTAGCAATATACTATGCTAATTCAGTCTTCATATTTGGCCAAAATTATTCTTTTCTTAACATAGTTATAGTCTTTTGATAGCCTGGATGACCTGAGTATGGAGTTTTATGGATTTCATCCAAAATTAACAATTTAACTTTAGGTACGTTAGGTACATACATTCTATCTTTATACAGTAAAAATTCTTTTGCATTCAAACTATACTCTTTACTTAAACTTTCTGTTGGATTTTCTTTCGTTTTAGCTTGTAAATTTTGGTAAATTTCATCTTGTTCTATTCCTGCTTTAAGCTATTCCTCCAGATCTGTTGTATAAGTGCTGATAACTGCTGCAAAATTCAGCCTTGCATTCCTACTTAATGCATCAGCAACTTTATTTTCTTTACCTTTAATGTGCTGAATTTCAAAATCATACTCACTTAGAAAAGCTAGCCACCTAGCTTGTTTGGAATTTAGATTAGGTTGATCTAATAGATACTTTAGTCCTTTATTATCAGTCATTAAAATATATTTTCTGCCAATTAGGTGATGTCGCCACATCTTTAGAGCATGTATAACAACAGCTAATTCTAGATCATAAGTTGCATAATTCTTTTCATGAATTTTTAATTTCCTAGACTCATAGGCAATAACATGCCCTTCTTGAGTCAGAACACCGCCTAAACCATCATTGCAGGCGTTAGTGCACACTACAAATTCTTTATTTGCATTAGCTATTCTTAAAATAGGTGCTCTGGTTAATAAGGTTTTTAACTTTTTAAAGCTTTTTTTGCGTTTCTGGTTCCAATCAAATTTCTTTCCTTTCTTCTGCAAAGAAGTTATTGGATTCACGATTCTTGAAAAACCTTCAATGAACCTCTGGTAATAACCAGTGATTCCCATGAAGGATCGAACATCAGTTACATCCTTAGGAACCGACCAACATTCGATTGCCTTTATCTTTTCGGGATCCACCGAAATCCCTTCCTTGGTCACCACATGAGCTAAGTACTAAATCTTATCCTTGAAGAAATTGCATTTACTAAACTTTGCAAAGAGTTGATGATCTCGTAATTCTTGTAAAACAATTTGTAATGTTCTTTATGTTCTTCTTCAGTTTTTGAATAGATTAATATATCATCGATAAACACGACTACAAAATTATCTAGATACTTATGCATAACATTGTTCATTAAACACATAAAAATAGTTGGGGCACTAGAAATCCCGAATGGCATGATGACAAACTCGGTATGGCCATATCGAGTTCTAAAAGGTGTTTTAAAGATGTCTTCATCTTTAATCCTAACTTGATGATATCTAGACCTTAAATCTATTTTCGAAAACACTGTGGCTCAATGTAGTTGATCAAACAGATCATCTATGCAAGGCAACGGGTATCAATTTTTAATGGTCATATTATTCAACTGACGATAATCTATGCAAAGTTGCATGGTTCCGTCCTTTTTCTTAATGAAGATGACAGGTGCCCCCCAGGGAGACACACTAGGTCGAATATACTTTTTATCAATAAGTTGTTTTAATTGTGATTTTAATTCATTAAGTTCAAGTATGTTCATTTGATAAGGGGCCTTTGAGCTAGGTACTGCACCAGGTACCAGCTCAATGGTAAAGTCTAATTCCCTTTTCAGAGGTAATCCCGGAATTTCTTTCGGAAATACATCAGCATACTCTCTTTAAATTGGTATGTGCTCCAATTTTAATTTATCTGTCTTATTTAGATTCTCCTCATCAGTTATTGTTACTGCATAAGCCTTACAACCCTTCCTAACATCTCTCTTAAGTTGCAGAGCAAAAATCTGCCTTATGGTGGTTTTTCTAGGGATTCCTTTTACACTTACTGGTTTTCCATCACTGTTTATACATGTAAAGGTTTTATCATAACAATTTAAAATCACCCTATGTTGTTCTAACCAATCCATACCGATGAGTAAGTCTTAAGAACCAAGAGGTAATACATTAAGCTTTACAATAGTTTCAAATTGATCCATAACTACTGCACATTCATTTACAAAACAAGTTACCTTCCTTTTAGCACCAGTGGCTAACTGAACTAACCAAGAATTTTCAAATTTTTCAACAGGTAACTTACATTTTTCTACCATTTTAGGTGAAATATAACTGAGACTAGCTCCTATATCAATTAGAATAGTTATAGGGGTTTGGTTTATCATACCTTCTACTTCCACCATGGAAGTTTGATATTCTGCTTGTCGATTCTCCAAGGCTGCATTGATTCTGGGCATAGTCCTCGCTAATTCTCCAACAGTCATCTCCTCTTGTATAGTATGAATATTACTGACAGTCTTTTTTCGATTAGGACAGACTGAGGCAGAGTGTGAGCCATTACACTCCCAACACTTTATAGGTTCTTTGCGTTCAAAGTTCTTGGTGTAATTACCATGGTTATTAGCAAATTCTTTACCCTTGGAATTATTCTGATTGCTTGGTGAATTATGTTTATTCCCTTGGAAATTCTTGTTAGGAAAATTTCTGGCCTTATTGTTTTTAGAATTCTCTTTGGGCACAAAATCTTTCTTCTTTTGATCATATTGATTATTATTCTTCTTGGCCTTTCAGTTGGCCATGCTTTCCTTCTTCCGATTCTGTTCATAACAGAAGTTAGCTTTCCTCATGGCTTGTTCCAAAGTCTTTGGATTGTCATACTCAATCCTGTCCTTAATATGATAAGGTAGACAACTGAGGAATCGTTGTACCTTCGATTTTTCATCTACAAGGTATGGCACATACCTAAGCAGACTTAAAAACTTGCTGTTTATATTTTTCATAGTCATTGATCCTAATTTAAGCTCATAAAATTCTTTTTCTCTCTCTTCATAGTATTTCTCAGACAAAAAATTATTTTTAAAGTACCTCTTGAAGGTACTCCAATTTACGTTCTTCTCTTTTAATCCCTTCACTCTCTTCAAGTCCTGCCACAAAATATCAGTTTTTTCTGAGAGATTGTAGATAGCCATTCTAGCCTTTAATTGGTTAGAATAGTTATATATCTAGAAGTACTTCTTCATCCCAGATAACCAAGATTCCGCTTCCTCCCCCTTCTTAGTCTCTCCATTGAATGTTGGTGGTTTAATCTTTTTAAACTCCCCATAAATTTCCTCATAAGGTTTATATTTCCTCTTTTTAGTATAATGATTGTCATCACTACTATCACTAGTAGAATGCAAATTACGTTGTTCACCAAACACCTTTGAAGATAATCTGCTTTCATTTTTAGAATGTTTCATCTTTTTAAATTTATATTGATGACTTGTATCTTCTGAATTAGCTCTTTTTCCTTTTCCCTCAGTTTGCAATCTTTATGTTAGGATCTGATTCATCTCCTCCTGAGCCCTCAGAATCCTTTCATTCTCTCGTTTAACAGATTCCATTTCAGATTTTAAGTCTTTTACTGTTTGTAATAGTTCTGAGGAATTAGTGGTTAAATCTTCTAGTATAGGATCTCTTGGTAAATTTTCTGGTTCAGTAAATGGATATTCCTCCTCTGCATATTCCTCCAGCCTTTCCATACTTGTTTGTTAAACTTCAGAAAAAATTTATCTATTGAATAACATTTAAAAGAAAATACATCAGCATAATAATTCAAATCACTGTTTCATAAAAGCTAGTTGGGCTTCATTAAGGCCTAGTGTTTGAACCTTGTGCTCTGATACCACATGTCAAAACCCCACATTTTCACAAAAATTTAAAATTTTGAGATAACATAAAATGCTGAATATGTAGTTTACTAATAGCTAATGGTTAGTGGAAAATGAAACAGTCCAACGATTAATATTACACATTTTCAAATTATGTTAACTAAAGCAGTTAGTCTTTTCATAACATAAATAAGATTTGTTTGCATACTGTTTGTCTTTTAGTTTACTAATGAGTCTAATTTATGGCAAGTAGGTGGAATCTAACTTTGAATCCTGGGATTACTTAGCATTTATGCTAATGCAGACAGATTGTTGGTTCTTACAGGTTTACAGGTATGATCGAACAAGTAGACATTTTAAAATCATAAAGTATCAAGAAGTGTTTCTGTTTGCAAAATAATATGCTAGTATAATAAGCCGATAATTTTTCAAGCAACTTCAAAGAGGTAAAGTAGTTTATCATCTCTAGTTTTTCTTGTAAACAAAGTTCAGATAAACGGGTCCTTTCTTTATCATGCTTAGTGACACTAAAGACACTTACTGTGAACTCTAAACCTGAAATCTTTGTCGTATATTCGTTTCTATTTCAACATGCTTAACTTGAAATGTTACACTTATTCGTATTATTTGTTTTTATACATGGAAGAGCTTCTATCAATACTGATAGTAAAGATTCTTAGTAGAATATACGATTCGATTTTATCTTTAACTTACTAGTTATGGTAAGTATCAACCTGTTACTTATAAGTACAAACCAGTTCCTCACTAACAGGTTATCAGCTTCTTCATCAACGTTGTACTACATGTATTGTAGTCGTTACTTAAGTACCAAACTAGTTGTCATTTACATTCTGTAGGGAAAATTTACTGCTTGTAAATATCCTTGATATTAAAGGCTTATTTAATGTAAACATAACTGATTCGTTTCACATGGAATAATATTTGCCCTTACTTTCTAAGTCTAAGTCAATCAGTGTCGTTTTAATGATTAAAGACTTGAGCATGGTATTTTCATTGAAATTTTATTATTTCCATAATGTCTCTCTTACATTAAGTTAATGTTTATAGTAACCAATAAGGTAGATCTTTCTACCATGATCAAAATTCTACCCTATGCTAAGTATAGGTTATCTTGAGCAATCACAATCTATCTTGTTCAACACAACAATTATGGTAAAATTACTAGCATTGACGAGCTGAGAAGCAACTAGAGTTTATGAAAGTTTAAACCGAAGTCAGACCTTGTAAAATTCATAGTTATAATCTATTACTATGCTATTCGATTCCATAAATTATGACCATCCAAGCTGTTGGTTTATAAATGATAAGTTGGATTATAGTACATGCATATTTAACAATGTTTTACAAGCATAAAAATCTATAGTAGTTAGAAAGGTTCCAAGCAAATCGACTTTGGACTCTTCCATATATCAAATGGTACCACCTTTCACTATGGTCAACGTTTATGAATTATTGTTTTGTCCAAACACCAAAATCGGAACTAACAACATTATGATATCGAGCATATATGATTACAGTGGGATATATAATTGCCTCCATCATAGTTCATGCATAGTTTGGATAAAAATCATTGTTTTAAATAATTGGGATGATTGGAACGTAGGTGAACTATTGGAATCGACCCATGCATGGTTTGAAATATTGGAGGGAACGTGGTCATCTCCTGGTCGTGTATTGGAGATATAAAACCATTGCAACCCTAACCCTTTTTCATTCTCCCTCCGTAGTTCACACTGGCCTTTAGGCTGGTCTATAAGGTTTTCATGGTGGCCATGAGTGTTCCTCCTGTTCTAGATTGTTCTGATACTTGGGTTTAACGTGCTGTAGTCGCTTGAGCTCAGTCTTGTTGCCAAAGTTCTTAGCTGTGGGTTTTTATTCTGTGAGAGTTTATTGGTTTTGCTTTGCACTTGCTCGCGTCCTGTCCATAGCTCCATCTTGCCTTCCCCATGGCCTATCACTGCGATGAGAAGCTAAGATTTACTTGTTGTTGGTTGTGGTTCACCATCGTCACAGGGTTTGGAGAATTGTATGCACACCTTGCTGTTGGTGACAGTCTCATTGCTAGACTATTCATTTTCTTTATTAAGGTAAATATTTAGTTTTGTTTTCAGAATAGAATACTCATAGTAAAATCATGTTTACAGTAGGTTTTCATTAGTAAAAGAATTTTGAATTTAACGCACCGTGTTGTGCTTTCTTTGCAAGAACTTGGAACTACTCTTGCAACTTGTGGCGAAGGTAAAAGATGGCTGTCTTCAAAGGCCCGTGGATTCAATCCAGTAAGCCCTGGGTTCGACAATTAGGTTTTTACCTTACTTGCAGCAGAGTTGTTCGGTGGTGAAACCCCGAGCTTGGAAGCTTGTCCAGTTTCACCATTAGCTATGCAGTTTATTTTTAAAGGGTGTTGTTGGTTCTATTATGTCTACAAACCCTCGCTAAGTCGATGGGTAGTCCTGGCCGTGAGCCAGGTGTTGTAATTAGTTTTAATTTCTAGCTTTACGGCCTATCAATGAAATACATTGGTTTTTAAATAGATTTGCTTCGAGCTCAGACTCGTTTTGCAGTATACTATATGAGTGACTTTGTGTATAAGTTAGGGTTTTACCCTACTCGACTGGGAATGAAGATTATTACTGTCTAATATATTTTGTAATAGATTATTGTTAATATTTTAAGACTGTAACTCAGTCATGGTGTAATTTATAAATTTTACTTGTTTGCTCAGGAAATACGAGCTAGGGTTTTCCTGAATGAAACCCTTGTTTAAACAACTCTTTTAATTTATTTTAATAGGTTCTATTACTTGTTAAATTTGTTTTAAGCTAATATTAATGCAGGTGTGTATTGTAATATCTTTAAATTGTAACTGTACATATCTTTGCAGTAAGGACTGTAACCAATCTATAATAGTTTTGACCCTGTATTTTACTTCTGCAGGTATAAACCTGTTGATAATTATAGAACAGTTCTTTTCATAGATATATATTTATTTTTATATTAGTTATTGTCATATTCTTATTGTTTTAATTACTAAAATGATAGAAAGAATTTTATTCAGAGTTCTTTGAAAAGATAAGCATAGATTCTGTAACTAATTTGTTGTTTATAATTTAAATACTTTTCATATAACCCTTCTTGGTTTATAGTAATTGTTAGTCTTAGTTTAGTTGATATTATTAGTAAATAAACTATATGACTAGTAGTTTATTTCTTTACTGAACTGAATATAAACAATGTAGCTTGACTGTGATTCTTCTACTGCATTAAAATTAGTTACTAGGTGAACACAAAGGAATATATATCTAACATAACATAGTTTAACCTCCAACATATTTTAACTTGAATAAAAAGAATATTCTACTGTCTATGAGCACAACATCTTTTCTACTAGGGTTTTTTATTAACATATTAATCCTTCTACCTGTACTAGATTACTGCTATTTCTTTTCCAGTATATTTACATAAACAATAAACATAAATAACCAAATTATTTTTCTTTTAATAATAACCTACATACTGAAATAAATTACTCTGCTACTACTAAATGCAGAACCACATCTATTCTATTCAGTGTCTTAACATTTTCTTTCATCTACTGTAAATACTCTATCTGTGCTGGAGTACGGCCTGGTCCTTCTAGGTGTGGAAAAACATAGACTATAATTATTTTCCATCTTAACACATTACTATTTCAAATTCATCTCTTCAATAATCTAAAAGATTACTAACTCTAACATTTTACAACTGAATATTTAACATTCGTTTAACTGTTAGATTCAGATTTAGTTGTCTAACACTGTAAAACAAAATAATGTAGAACCTGATTAGGATAGACAACAATAGTGTTAGGAGGCCATTCCTCCCTACCAAACTCCTAGAGAGCGCTCAAACAACGCTTGCTCAGGACCCTTGAGCCTGTTTTTGGTCTTCTTGGCTGAGAACTGGTAGAGCATGCAAACAGTAGACTAGTCCAATGACTCAGTAAAATACTCTGCACTCAGCAGTAAGATCTTTTAGCTTAAAAGATGCACTAGATCACTCAGCAGTTATCCCCTCAAACTCTTTCCACAATTCCCTTCCATTGAATTTCTCTGAAGTACATTCACTTGAATGATCACTTCTCTAGAAATGAGCAGCCTTAACTCTCTTCAATGGGCATTTTTATAAAGATTTCCTAGGTATTTTGGGTTAGTTGTCATTAATCGATCCACCTGCTTTGATTCCACTTTCTTAGGGAATCATAACCCCAAATGTAGGGAGGTTGCCACCTGCAACAGTTGGAAGTGGTTTGAGGATGTTGCCACATGTCTGTTTGCTCTCCACCCAGTCTCCTCCACCAATTTGACCAGTAAACACCCTTTTAATAGCTCTCCTAAGCTGTTGTCTGCACCTTTATTTATTTATAATAAAAATATTCAGAATTACATTAAATATCATTGACTCTGATGAGTCATCAATTTCAACTTAGCATAAAATTTAACATATTGTCTTCAAATAATATCAAATAATATAAAATTGTTTTTTTTGCAAAATTGGGGCATGTGACAATGCTAATCCTAGAATATGGAGAGAAAACAATGGAGGATGGGTTGGCAACAAAAGATAGCAGTTTCCTAGTTGACTAGCTTTACCTTATCCACATAAAATATGGAATAAAGAAGAATAAACATAGAATCTGCAGGAAGGCGCTATTACTAATTTTGGAAGTCAATAAAGTGGACATGATCAAACCAAAATCAAGATAAAAGCACTCCCGAGGCACATATGGCAAGTGTTGACCATGTGGTGCAAGTGGATGCCAACTATATAGGATAATAGGTAGGAATTTAATAACAAATGATTAAATAGTTGCATCCTAAGTATTAAGTGGGTTTATTACATTCCCAAAACATTATCCTAATAAAAACTAAACAATGTGATTTTATAAAATCCAATAGTAACTAACATTTTATGCATCATTTTTTATAAAAAAAAGTATTTGATTTCATGTCGCCGCCCATCAATCCAACCAACAAAAGGGACATGAACAATTTAGAGGGTTCTAAATCCCCACCCCCCCACCATGGCCATATTACGAAATTGATAAACACCTAAATCTGTGTGTAGATGCATAATGAAATACACAGCGTAAATAAATTCATTCCATACACAATATGAATATGCCATCATATTTACCATGGATAATTTTAGGGGCTATATTAAAGGGGTTGCAAAAATTTAGTGGGCTATTTTTTTATATGGAAAGGTTTTTTTCAGCTAAAATATATTCACCCAATATTTATTAGAAAATGAGTAAATAAAAAATGAATAACCTTCCGTATATTAATGAGGAAAATGAAAAAAACTATTTTCACCATAGCAAAACATCCCTCCAATCAATCTTTCACCCCTAATTTCTAGAGAAAATCTAGTGAAACCACTCTTTTGCCCCCAATTTTCAATAATGGAGACTCCCAAGGGTTATTTCGACCTCCATTTTCCTTGTAATTTAGCATATAGTTGCATTTTCCTGTATTTTTTTTCCTGTATTTTTATCCAATTCCATGTGATACCTTCTTTTAGCCCTTGATTTCTAGTATTGGAGGGAAATAAGGGATAATTTTTTGTCTATATAAAGGCTATAGTGATTCATGGTTCATGCAAATTGGATTTCTCTTACAGGGTTAAGGTTTTGGTTGATGCGATTCCACTTTTCATTCTTAGTTTTCTCTACATTTTAATCTTCGTATAACATCTCCATTACCGAAAGCTCAAGTATTGAAGGGGCATGTTACACATGCAATTTATTAGATAATACAAACTCACACCACAGTTTTTATCCTATAATTAACATGGTATGCTTTTTATCCTTTTTATCCACAGTTACAACATATTACTATATTGTAAATTTACCTTTTATCATGATTTTTATTATGGATGCTTTTTTAGGATTGTTGAATTCTAGGAAACTTTTGATTCTTAGGGATCATTTGGTGTTATTAGGGTTTTATTCTATCCTAGGATTATTGGTTATATGAAAGTGTTATAGAGCTCAAAATATATGATTTATTTTATGTCTTTTCATGTTTAAACTATCGATTGACATGCATATGTTGTTAAGGGATGCTATTCTCGATGGAAAGATGTCACATAGTTTTTATATATTCAAACTGAATTTGACCTAGTTGTTTAAAATGTGCTTTTATTAGGATTTTTCTATGCAATTATTATTGTATCTAAGGCATTAATGAGAGTGTATATGTTCATATTTTATGTCTATTATTGTTGATGTTTCAAATGTTTGTAATATAAATGAATGCACAATGATTATAATGGTGGAACTACAACAGAATGGTTATTATTTTGGTTGTCTTCTTGTAGAGTTGTCCAGAGCATATTGGTAGATTATTTTATTTGTATTGGAAGTTTGTGACTGGTATATTTTTTTATTTGTGTTGAAAATTTTGTCATTTTTATTTGTGACCTAAATTTCTTGGGTTCAGTACTTGTTTTGAGATATTTTATTCTTTGTAAGGGTCATTCATAAGTAAAAAAAAAAATGGTGATTTGTTTTGATGTGTAGTTTCTATCATCATCTAGAAATGGATCTAGTTATGTATGATAAATATATGATTTAGTTGGAACACGATACTTGATTTCCATCATGATTGTATATAATATGTATAGGGCATGTTTGACTCGAGATATAGACATTATGCTATTTGATATCTAGTCTTTTGCACTAAATAAGGGTGCTAAAATAATTTTACCACAATTTGCATGCTTTCAAAAATTTCAAGGACATGGATATACACACTTCCTCAGTTTATCTAAGAAAAAATAGTCTTTAACCAGGTAGTTCAAATGATATGCATGATGATGCATTAATGTGCTTTCGATTCTTGTTAGTGTATGTTCTTATTTATAATAACCATTGCAAGTTTCTAACTAAATATAAAAATTCTAAATCAAATGACATAATTCATATTTTGATTGTCAACAAAAGAAAGGAAAAAGTGGCATTCCTATCTATAAACATATAAGCTAGTAATTTTTTTCTAAAAGGGTAGCTTAAAAATGAGAGATTTGGAAAATAAGATTATTGGGAGTTCATACAATATATAAAGGTTATGTGCCTCGATAATACTCCATGTTGTAATAAAGGTATGTGGGTCCTATACTCACTCCATAGTGTAAAGTATTCAAATCTATCAGTTTGTCAGTATGTGAAGATTTGGGTCCCTACATGTTTGTTGGACCATTAAGGGACAAGATAAAAAGTGGATTCCCCACTTTCCCTGAATCTATTTAGTGTAGTTGTGTTTCACTAACACCTCCAGTTGTGAGTGACCCAATACTTCTTGTGAAATGTATTAATAAATCCATCCTCTCCTCATTCATGCATTTGTTCATTTGAGGGTCTAGGAGTTGAAATATTCAAGCTCCAGTATATGATACTATATCGAACTACCTTAGTAATCTGCAGAAACAAAAGTTGAGTCTTCCTAGTAAAAGTCTCACTAAGACATTACAAGATTTTATGATTTGATGAAATATTTACCACGTTTTTACAATATTTTATAATTCAGTGAAATATTCGCCTAGATTTTACAATATCTTATAGTTTAGTAAAATTTTCACCAATATTTTACAATATTTTATAATAGAATGAAATATTAGCCAAAACATTATATGTACATATTATATTGTTTATAAAATAGCCTTCAATGTTTCCTATATATTAGGGAGATTCTCCCATTTATTATAAATATAAATTTCGGGGGTGTTCTTAAAACTATCCCTGATATTCATCACATGCATAATAATAATAATCATGCACATTTTAACACAACAATAAATTAACAAATAAACACTTATATTTTCAATGAAGTCGCCTAAGCAATTCACTATGGAAGATCAATGTTGCACCCAACCATAGGCACTTGATCTAGCACTTTATCTCTTTGCTAAGAGGCCACCCCTGATTTGGGCTATGTATCCACTAAGGAAAAACTACATAGGATCACTCACTTCCATAGACACACACACTCATGCTAGGCTAGCACATAACTGGGATTGTCAAGCATGAAGAAAGGCAAGAAAAGAGAATGCTAAGCGAATGAGCTTGGTCAGAGATATACAAGAATATCAATTGGATTCATCCAACCTTGACACCCACATTACCTACCATGCCCAACATAAGGAAGGTCCCCTTCTCTGCTACATAGTCCCTCAGGTGCCCCTTCCCTCTAGTGCCATTTAGGTTGCGCATAGAAAGGTCCAAGATGTTAAATCGTCAAATATTTCTTACCTTCACTGGGTTTATCAATCCATTTGAACCTATGGTCTCTCTCTAGCTTCAAATTTATCTTCAATCTCCTAATTCCTAGCCACACTAACTTTCAACCATGAAATTCAAAATTTCAAGATCCGAGATTTGGGTTTTCCCATGGAGTTTTGGGCTTTTGGAATCTCAAATTCACCCTAGGGTTGATATCTATTGATTCCCCATTGTATTTCACAATCCACATGAATCTATAGGCATTATTTACACTTAAGAACATGGCTTATTCTTTGGTTAAGTTTTTTGTTCCTCTCACTGTTGGGAATGCATAGCATGCTGAAAATTGGAGTATGATTGCCCAACAATGGAATGTAAATGAAGGGAAATGAATCCTCGAGAGGAAAATTTATTTATGGGTACCAAAAACTAATCCCATATGTATCCATATGAATTTATAGGTTCATCCTATTATCAATTAAATTCATGAGATATTTTCTTAGCAGTTTTCTTACAACAAAATTAAAGATCAACAAGAAATTCCACCTGGGTAGTTTCTTACTATTTTATGGCACATGGGTTTTGAAGATGACACTTGGAAACAAAATATTTAATCCCACATACCCCTCTTCTCTACCTAGTGTATAAACATAGCTCCTCATTTTAGTTTCCTCCATAGCCATCTCATAGACTTTTATTTTCTTTATAAATATTGACATTGTTTTTACATTTTTCCATGGATGACTAACACATGTCTATGAAACATAAAATGCTTGTCTTTATAATCCAAGCATTCACTAATGGGGAATTGGCCTTGGAATGACACATATTTACAACATTTACATATCAATCCAATACATTCTAGGGGTCATAATGGGGGTATTGCATTCCCCTTCCCCTTAGAACAACATCGTACTCAATGTTCTCAAAACTAAACAAAAAATGGGTATGCCTCTCTCATGGAATCCTCTAGCTTCCATGTGGCCTCATCAAGACCAAGTTCCTTCCATTGTACCTTTACCTATATGATGGATAAGTTTCAAAGTAATGTTACCTTCTTGTTGAGGATGCGCATAGGTTCCACTTGGAACTCTTCCCTGGGTTCCATCTGTATCGCATTCCAATGAATTGCATGATTAGGATCATGTACATAATTCTTAAGCAAAGAAACAAGAAAAACATTGTGAGCTCTCATGTTAGTAAGTAATGCAATCCTATATGCAACTAGACCTATCCTATCAAGGACTTTGAATGACCCACAATATCTTGGTGCTAGCATGGAACGACTTCTCAACTTTATGGAACTGTTTGTTGACAAGAAGATCTTTGATATTCACCAACTAAGGAGAAGAAACCTGAAAAGGGTCCTTAAATTAGTTCTCAATCAATTTGGAATAAGTGCTTCTCAAAGGAATAAGGGTCCCGTTGCCACTAACACATATTTTCTCCTCAAAAGGAGACTTGCAATTAGATTTTCCTAATATCCTAATTGCAATTAGATATATAGATAAAATGCAGCCTAAAATGAAATATAATTCAAAAAAATTGAGTAGCTATGAAATATAATTTAGTGGCTATGAACAAATTTCCTATGAAATACAAAAGCGTAGCCAGAAAGGCTGCATAAATGTAACTTAAAAAGCCACAAAATAATGAAAATATAACCTATCTAATCTGTCATAGGAGAAAAGTTTAATTACACCAATATGTGTCTTATTTCAACACATTGAGGGGAGGGTGGCATAATTTTCATTTATGGAAAAATGGGTGGCTAGATTTCACAAACGTTGGAATATTTTAGATAGTCATTGTGTCTATGAATGAACAATTTTGATTAAAAAAAAATTGTGAGCATGATTTTTACAATTACAATGTACATTTAATAAAAATAATTCTATTAACTAATAAAATTAAGTTTTACCTATTCCACATACCATGTGTACCTATTCAATATCCCACCACTACATGTACTATTCCCTGTTTCAATTTTTATGTATCTATTCCAAACGGTTAGGATTATTTCAATGCTCCACTACCATCATCTCCACTATATCAGTCCCTGTTAGTTTTTATCCATAAGGGAATTTCATGCATGAAATTTCATTTCAATGCCAAGTATCAACAAGGAGTTTCAACAAAATTCCACCTAGGATGAAGGGGAAGTTGTTGGTTTATCCCTCAATACTGAGAGGGGGGGGGGGGGAATCAGTATTGTCCTTTAAAAAAAAAATACACAAGAATCAACAATCAAGACACATATTTTATCGTGGAAACCTCAAAGATAAAACCACCAACACAAACTCATTAATAAGATGAATTTGCAAAATTGCTTTTCTGCTTCAACATAAAGGATGTAGATACACCGTAGATTTTTCCTGCACCTACAGAATAGGATGCTACAAAACCCCTATGGTTTTCTTCTTGCTTCAACAGACAAGGATGCTATGACACACTGTTCTCCAACTTCGAATGGAAGGAGGCTACGACCCCCTGAAGACATGTGGCTTGCCCTAGCAGCACCCTGCCACCTTAGGATGATGTTCTTAGTCTTTTAGAATAGTTGAAAAACTATTCACTTTGGACTCTATCAGACTTACTAGCAGAGACACCTTATTATTTACACATTCATTCAATAAATACCTTTTACCTATTACCTACCAATGCATCTCTCCATATATGTGTTCTTTCGTTTTGGATCGTGACTGTTTACTTACAGACATACCTCTTTATCATCTACCCGTTCAATCGCTGCATCATTTCATCATTAAGTTTTAGCATACACACTATTTAGTTCTTCTCAAAACTCAAAATTCATTTTCACAACCCTGTTTATCGTTTTCTGGTGCTTTCATAATCTTCTTCTCTAGATACACTCCAGACCATTGATCTTATGTCTGAATCTCTTTGGACCGTGGATCTACTCTGTAGATTTCCTCTTGAAATCATATTTCTACACCAGGTTTCTATTTCAACAACTCCCCACCGTTTATTTTTATCGAGATTCTCCATGAGCGTCGATCTTCATATTGCGGGATGCAGGATGTAGGATGTAACATTTCCCAAAATCGTATCTCGAATTTCTGCAAACTTCTTTCCGCACTTCTTTTTCTTAACCGTTGATCTGTTTTAGTGGAACTAACTTCAGCTGTCCGATCTCTCCAGATTGCAATATGCAAGATGCGGGATGTGGGATGTATCATTTTTCCAAAATTGTATCTCAACTTTCCATAATTTTCTTTCTGCATTTTTCTTCCGCACCGTCGATCTCTTTTGGTGGAACTAATCTTAGCCGTCCGATCTTGATATTTTGCGGAAATTCATCCTCCCACCTATCTTTTGCAGAACTAGTCCTCATCCATTGGATCTGATGCGGGATGCTTCCTGACCGTCGATTTCAGATCAAATTCAAATCTTATTATGACTTTGAAGATCTGCACGATTTCATTGTAGAAATCCTCTGCGACTATTTCTAACAATTTTGTCATTCATACTGCATATCTACTTCCACTCGACCTTTGTTCTTTATTTCATTAACCATTGTTTACATCATACTGTTGACACTGTCTTGGAAGTCTTTAGATCAGTCATTCATGTTGTCTTATCATCCATGTCCATCCCATTGATCTCATATGTGTCATGCCACATTCTCAACTATGCCATGCCATGCCATCACTACCTTAGTCTTTCACTGAGTTTGTCCTGCCATCATATCCATTGGTTATTCCTTTGTTATTTGTAAACATCTTTGACATCAATTCCAACTATATAATCAATAATATTCCCCTTTGGCATTAATGGCAACCTCTAACCATTCTCCCCCTTTGACAACAATGAAAAAGGAACCTTTCTGCCTGACAGCTCCCCTTGTCAGCATTTCTCCCCCTGAGATTGAGCTTTCTCCTCTTAGTACTTTTGTAATGGGATTACTCCCATTTTCCATCTAATACGCTCAAAGGATTCCTTAGGTAGTGGTTTGGTGAAAATGTCAGCAATCTGTTCTTTTGTATCAATGTATTCTAATTTGACAGCTTTTTGAGATACCTATTCTCTTAGATAGTGATACTTTATTGGTATATGTTTTGTCTTAGAATGCATGATAGGATTTTTAGACATATTTATAGCACTATTGTTATCACAGTTGATCACTATTGGATGTTCATATTTTATAAGTAGATCTTCTAGGGTTTTTCTCATCCAAAAAACCTGAGTGCAACATGAGGCGATAGCAATATATTCTGCTTCTACTGTAGAGAGTGAAATGGAGGATTGTTTTTTACTTGACCATGAAACTAAACAATTTCCTAGAAAAAAAGTTGCTCCACTAGTACTTTTTCTATCACCAACACTTCCTGCCCAATCTGCATCAGTAAACACCTTCAAGGTAAAGTCTTGTCCTTTTGGATACCACAAGCAATACTCCATAGTACCTTTTAGATATTTTAAAATCATGTTTACTGCTGTTACATATGTTTCTTTGGGAGCTGACTGGAATCTAGCCACCAATCCAATAACTTGCATCACATCTAGTCTTGTGGCTGTCACATATAGCAGACTGCCAATCATGGATCTAAACATGGTATGATCTACTTCCAGAGATTCATCATCCTTTCTTAACTTGCAACTAGTGACCATAGGAGTACCAACAGGTTTGGAATCTTCCATTTTAAACTTTTTCAACATATCTTTGATGTACTTAGTTTGAGAGATGAAAATTCCTTTGTCTATTTGGTAGACCTGCAATCCCAAGAAGAATGTCAATTCGCCCAACATTGGCATTTCGAATTCTTTCTTCATTTCATAGGAAAAGTATACACTTAGTATTTGAAGATTGCTTCCAAAACTAATATCATCCACATAGACAACAACAATGATCATATTTTTATCTTTGATTTTTAGGTAAATATTACTTTCAATGACTCCTCTTTTGAAACCTTGTTGTTTCAAGTAACTATCTAGTCTTGAAAACCATGCTCTTGGATCTTGTTTGAGACCATAGAGTGCCTTTTTCAGTTTACAAACATAATCTTTGTTTTCAGACAAGAGAAACCCTTCATGTTGTTCAATATACACTTCTTCTTCTAGTTTTCCATTCAGGAATGCAAAATTGACATCCATTTTATATACTTTGAAGTTTTTATGGCATGATAGTGCTAAAAACATTCTAATTGCTTCAAGTTGAGCTACATGAGCATAAGTTTCTTCAAAATCAATACCATCTACTTGGGAATACCCCTTACAAACCAGTATTTCTTTGTTCCTTATTACTTGTCCATCTTGATTGAATTTGTTTTTGAAAATCCATTTGGTTCCTACAATGTTCTTATCTTCAGGTCTTGGGACAAGTTCCCAGGTCTAGTTTTTCTCAATCTGTTCTAGTTCTTGATTCATGGCTTTGACCCATTCATCAATTTTGTTGGCTTCTGTAAATTTATTGTGTCCTACTATTGAGAGTAGGGATTGTTCCACATCTGGTAGTTGTCTTCTTGTTTTGACTCTAGCATTTTTATCACCCGTGATGTGTGACTCTGGATGATCCTTTTGTACCCTTGTAGAAGGGGTTTTAGTGTCATTTCTAGAGAATTATTCATCATCTTTCTATGTATCTTCCTTCTCTTTGTCTTCTTCTTCATTATGAGTGCTCTCATCCTTTTGCAAATTTTTTATTTCATCATCACATGTATTTTCAATACTGTCAACGTTTTTCTCTTTCCTTGGTTTTATATCATCTACTTTCACATCAACACTTTCTACAATTTTATGTAACCTTTTATTGTAACACCAGTATTCCTTTTTGGTGGATGAGTATCCTAAAAATATTCCATCATTAGTCTTGGAGTCAAACTTTACAAGGTCATCCTCGTTTCTTTTGATGTAACAGTTACTGCCAAACACTTTAAAATATTTGACTGAGGCTAGTCTTCCATACCACAATTCGTAAGGGGTTTTATCCTTATTCACTCCGAGTTGTCCTCTGTTAAGTGTGTAGACAGATGTGTATACAACTTCTCTCCAAAATGAATCTAATAGTTTTTCTTCATTAGGCATGGTTCTAACAGCTTCTTGGGATGTTCTATTTTTCCTTTCAACAACCCCATTCTGCTAAGGAGTTTTTGCAACTGAAAATTGCCTCTTAATTCCATGATATTCATAGAACTCATTGAATTCATTTGAGGTAAATTCTCCCCCTTTATCTGATCTAAGACATTTGATTTTCATGCTAGACTCATTTTTAGCCTTTGCCTTGAAGATTTTAAATTTTTCAAAGGCTTTTGATTTTTCCTTGAGAAATGCCACCCAGGTCATCCTTGTGTAATCATCAATGAGAAATATGAAATATTGATCTCCTTGCAGACTTTTAGTTCTGGTTGGTCCACGTCTGTGTATATTATTTCCAGAGTGTGTGAGGTCATATGTTCTTTTATTTTAAAAACAGCTTTGGTTTGCTTCCCATGTTGACAATTTATGCACACACAATTTAGAGGGATTATAACTTTAGGTAGATCTCTTACAACTTCCTTCGGGCTTATTTTGGAAAGATTGTCAAAACTTAGATGTCCCAACCTTCTGTGCCATAACCAACTTTCATCTACCATACTTAAGTAACCTTGGTTTTCATTTTCCAATATGTTTACATTGTTCGTATTTCTTGTAGTAATGCAAACAACCTTTCCTGATTTCTTATTCTTGATTTCACATTTTTCTGAGTCAAAGATGAAAATGTGTCCTTGGTCGCATGTTTGAATTACACTGAGAAGATTACGCTTGAGGTTTTCAACTAGCAAAACATTTTATTTTTTGAGTTGTTCCTTTGTCGATTATTTTGGAGGACAGAATGTCTCCAAATGTGACTTTTCCCTTGTTATCTTTTAGTGTTATCAATTTGCTTGGGTCACCAGTCATATGTTTTGAACAACCACTGTCCAAGTGCCATAAGTTTTGGATTTTGGTTGCACATTAGGCAATCATGGAAGTTTCATTTTCTTCCTTTTCTCTCCAATATCTCTTTTGTTTGGTGTTTTGAGATTTGATTGCAACAATATTTCTTGTAGGAGTCTTTAGCTTACAATATCTTGCCATATGTCCATGGTTATTACACTTATAACATTCTACGTCATATTTTTGGAGTAGTGTAAAAAGATTCTTATTTCCCTTCGACTTATTACTTGATGACTTCTTCTTGTATTCAGAAACCTTTCTTTTAGTTCTACAGTTTAAGGCTTTATGACCAAAATTATTACGAGAAAAGAAGTGACCTAAAAAGATCTGTAGATATCTATTTGGTCTCTTGGGTGCTAGATTATTTCTATTTTTATCTTGATAAATTAAGTCAGCTTTCATGCTTCTTTCCTTTTTAGCTGGAGTCTTTAGTACTTCAACATAGATTTTCTTACTTCCTTCTTGATTTGTGACAGGAAAACTATCTGGATTATTTTCTTTAACGAACCCCAAACCAGACCTATCACCTGATGGTATTTGGCTACTCAAAATGTCATTTAGAATCCTTGAGCTATTCTCAAACTTTGATTTGATAGATCCTTCATCAAGTTTTCTCTTGAATTGCATGATTTCTTCTTCAAGCTTTTCAGACTCCTATATTCTTCTTTTCATCTGTAGGTTTAGGTCCTCCTTAACCTTTTTGGCATATAAGAGTTGAGCTTCCAACTGAGTAATGATAAGATTCGATTTTTGGCTCTTTTTCCTACATTTCTCAAGTTCTTCAAGGGCGCTAACAAGTTCATCTCTTAGATATACTTCTCCTTCTATGTCTGAGTCACTATTTGAGGCTTGAGTGTCTAGGCCCATAAATAAAACCTCAGTTTCTTCAACTTTGCTTCCATCTGAATCTTCACTATCTTCCATGGTATAAACAATTTTCTTTTTCCCATAGGGTTTTTTCTTGTTTCATGGTTTACCCATTTTGAATTTTGAAGTTTCTTTTTCTTCATTCTCACCTTGTTTAGTGTAGGTGCATTTAGAGAAAAAATGTCCAATCCTTCCAGAATTAAAACACTTTAAAGGTAACTTCCCCTTGTATTTTCCAGTCCCTCTCTCAAGTTTATTAATGAAAAGAGCTTCCTCGTCATTTGGGTTTTTTGATTGATTTTTTATGGAGGCTTTAAAAGCTGCTTCTTTTCTTGAATATCCATTTTGTCCTATTCTCATCTCATACGCAGTGAGAATTCCATGTAACTCATCCATTGTTACCCTTTTAAGGTCATCTCATTCTTCTAAGGTGGATACCTTTGGGCCATATCTCATTGGTAATTTTCTTAGTACCTTTCTTTGTTATAATTTGAATGCCATATGATATTCAAGTAGAGAGTTCTTATTATTTTGCAGCAATTGAATGGAGGATGAACATACAAACTAAGAAAAACAATCCACACATGAAACAAACAAGTATTGCTTAGGAATTTACAGTATATTCATCATAATAATATCTGGTGTACAATAGATTACAAATAGGTAGAATTCGAATGCATGAGGAGTGAATTCAAATTCTTCAAGTGGATAAGACTGTATCTAACTAAATCTCTAACTCAAGGTCTCTCGATCAATATCAAAGTCCAACAAATCAACTCTCCGATGACCAATAACTCCAACGAACAGTAACAACTAGTTAAGTGCAACTGAGAGTGGTAGGTGAACAAAAGCGCTCCTCCACATGAATGCATGCATTATCCATGCAAACCATGCGATAGCTAACTGATAGCGAGTCATCTGAAGATAATAGTAAAGGCTAACTGTGGCTAAATGTATTTTATTTTCATAACAACAACAAAAATTCTGCAACCCGTTAATTTTAACCACTATTATTCACCATCCAACATTCTGCAATTGCAGGATATGGGATTAGAAAATAGTGAAATTTTATTTATCTCTTTCGGCAATCCGCAATCCTGCAAATTGCAGAAACACACAACAAAAATCTCAAATCAGACTACTTCCCCCAATCTGCAATCTGCGGGATGCCGGTTATTCCATTCCATTTCATAGCATTGTTTGGATTATTCAATTTTAACTTAATGTAATTAGTGAAAATTGCTTGAACTATATTACATTTAGGAATAGGAAACTTGAAGATTGTCAACATGCTTACTGCATCCAATGCTATACCTTTCTGTAATTTTATGCTAACAGAGATGCAAATTCATTATAATTCTTACTGTTCACAAGACTTTGGGCGTTTCTGAGATTACGTGGGTGACATTGTAGCGGTCTGAAGCGATCTGTATGTCTGTGCTTGACGATAATTTCGTGAAGGGATCTCGGAACCATAGTATATCAATATCCTGGAAGCCAAAGTATAATCACAATGTCATGATTTTATTTAAATGCCTGTATTTTTCTTTGTTTGTTTCATAAAATTGCGAATGTAAGTTACTAAATCTGAAGCAGGATCCTTTTTCTGTTTTTCTTTCTTAGGGATTCCTACTTTTAATCTGGATAAAAGAACAATTTT
The DNA here is from genome assembly GCA_001517045.1 of Pseudotsuga menziesii. Lineage (NCBI taxonomy): Eukaryota > Viridiplantae > Streptophyta > Pinopsida > Pinales > Pinaceae > Pseudotsuga > Pseudotsuga menziesii. The sequence goes on along the minus strand of LPNX010317169.1, from coordinate 164,566 downwards.
GTCTCCAAAATCACCTATAACAGTAGATTATGTAGGAATAAATCCATGCAGATTTAAAACATATGGGATTGCATTTAATGGAATAGGGTGGTTTCTTCTTGTACAGGATCCTCTTGGCTTCATTGGAAGTGCTTGCAGAAAATAGTAGAGAAACTAAACACAGCACAAAACACAGCATTGAACTCATTGTCAACTGACCCAGGTTGTTTAGGCCACTTGCTGCTTGCCATTTCCATTGAGGGAAAATATGGATTTATACACACACGTTAGCTTCTCGAATGTTCAATGTCGGTGAACCATCGGTGCTATAGAAGAAGCTACAGCTTTCTAGAGAGTTCTGAATGTCGGTGATTTATGTTGGTGGCTACAGTAAAGTTGACCAGTTGGTCAACATTATATTCAACACTCCCCCTTAATGTTGACCACATAAAATACACATAGAACAACATGGGTCATGCCTGCCACTTTGGGTCTTATGGAAAATTATGTACCCATTTACAATATATTTATACACAACATTCACATTACCCTTTTGAGGTATTTACACTATCCATTGCTTATGACAATGCATATCCATCTTCCTCTGCTTTCAACATATTAAAGGGAAACAAGCATTTAACTTTACAACTGTAATAATAGACATTAAGCTTCCACAACAAAAACTTCTTTATGAAGTCCCTTTTGCCACTTTTCCTCTGTCATAAACCTGTACAACTGAATGAGCCCAATAATGTATTTTTCTCAACTGTGCACTCCACATTTTTAGCCGTGAAACATCTATCCATCCATAGTGTTTATGAAAAACATTTTTCTTCATGTTCCATTCAACTCCATGCCATATATCTGTCTATTTTTTTTGTAAATAATTTTTGTATGCCTTATACTTTGGATTTTGAAATACACCATGTCTTTGCACATGTCTAACACCTTTATGTGCATTAACATTCTTAGAAAATTCATTTGTAAAACCATTATCATTAGACTCATTTTTAACTTTATCCTCATTGTATCCAAGATCCATGTATTTAGGTCTACTTTCAATGTCAATTGGTTCTATTGTTCCTTGCTCAAATTTTCCGAGCCCCTTTCGTTTATATCCCATCTTTTGAAGTAGCTTGGAACCAGTACCCTTAGTATGTCTTTCAAAGAGACCAATTTTCTTTTCATTGTACTCTAACTTGATTCTTCTACAAAATTTGTCATTGTTTGTGCATCAAAACTTTCCTTTTTCATTTCTTCAACTTTCATTTCTTTTATCATCTCATCCTTTACTATTAATTCATTTTTTAACTTTTCAACCTTTCTTATCGATCCCACATTACTATTTGTGATATTTTCACACTTTTCTTGTAAACATTCATTATCCTCTTTTACACTTGTGTTTTCTTTTCTTAGTTTTGCAAACTCCCTAATTAACCTTTGATTTAAATTTTGGAGGGTTGCTACTTGTTCCTTTAACTTTGCAACATCTTCTTGATCAACCAATTTCTTGAACTCATCACTCTTCTTATAATTTTTTTTTTTTAAATTTTCCAAATCTTTGTGCCATCCTTATAATATTTAATTTCATGAAAGACATATTTAGTCACACAACATTTTAAAAAAATCTCCAGCAAATTTATTTCTCTTTTCCCAATTTTCTAAATCTTCTTCATTTGTAGGGGCATGCTCAATCCCAATCACCAAATAATATGCATTTATAGAAATTAGTGTAGATTCCAGTTCATATATCCATTCATCCCAATTCTTTCCATTAAACTTAATTTCAGGCAAAGGTATAATAAAATCCTTTTTTAAAAAAACTGGCTTCTGTCCAAAATAATCTGGATAATGCAGTTTACCTTTTTTAAACCTCAAAACCTATTAAAATTGGCTTGTCTCCGAGCTTTCAACTAATAGACCCACAACACATTTCCATGATAGGACACCTTATTCTAGTGGCTAGTATTCTCAATGCAGGTATCCCTTACTCTATCCAGGTCACCGCTGCAAAGCACTGCTATATGTGGATTTAGCTTGAGTTGTGGGCACCTCCACCCTTCTTTTCTACCTGGAAATGATTTAAATAGAAAAAGAACATCGATATTCTTTCACGACAAAAGATAGTTCTCTCAACAATTAAAAAATTAACTCACATATCTTTCCAAACCATTTACTGATACTTCACATGTGCAGCATTAATGATGTAAATAACTTCCATAATAGACATCAAGGGAAACACGCTTTCAACATGTAAATTTGTGGGTTTTGAGCATTATATTGATGAATTGCTAGTGCCCCACGTGGTCCAAGGATGGCTAGAGCCTGGTACTTGAGCAAGAGGGGTACCCACACACCTTAGGAGACTCCTACTGGTGTAGAGTAGACATTGGGCAAGCATAATATTGATTTTTAATATTGGTTGAGCCGAATGCTCTAGTTGCAAACGAAAAGATGAATCTACCAGTTGAGTTGTTGCATACTTTAAACCCATTCTCCTCTTTACAGACTATCATAGCAATAGTTCTATTCAGCCTGGTTGAGCCAAGTGTCTCCCACATCCTAGAAGGCGTTCGAACTGCATAGACTTGCTATAAAACTGGTGTTTGATGTAATGTATGCAAGACCTGAGCTGAAGCTCCTCAATAGAGGAAGTTTTATATTTAATGTTTTGTTTGCTCCTCCTCCATTTTCCATGATGTTCCTTTCACAAACGCTAAAATTTCAACAAGCAACGATCACCGGGCAGCGATTCTTCAAGCGACAATCAATTTTAGTCTGGCATCAATAGCAACTGCAACAATATTCATGGTAATGGTATCTCCAGCCAACAAGCTTTCACAATTATGCATAGCATCAAGTAGACAATGCCTAGTATCAAACAAACAAACTATCATTACACATGCCCAACATCAAGCCGCTCTGAGACCATGTAGAGAGACTAAACATAGCACAAAACACAACATTGAACTCATTGACAACTGAACCAGGCCGTTTAGGCCAATTGCTTCTTTCCATTTCCATTGAGGGAAAATATGGATTTATATACACACGTTAGCTTCTCGAATGTTCAATGTCGGTGAACCATCGGTGCTATAGAAGAAGCTACAACCTTCTAGAGTTATGAATGTTGGTGATTTATGTCGGTGGCTACAGTAAAGTTGACCAGTTGGTCAACATTATCTTCAACAAAAACTGGGTGATCGTAGTATAAAAGGCCTCATGAGATGGAGAATATGGGAGTGTAAATTTGTAAAAAACTTGGTGGAATGGAGAATCAGTGTATGAGAATTTCGTTGTGGGAAAGGGAAAAAAAGGAGGTTTTTTTACAAAATTTAGTGAAGGCAGTTGTTTGACAAGGCCTATCCATGATGATACCCAAGCCTTTCAGAAGATTCATGAAAGTTGAAAGTTTCAGTAGCCCAATTATAAGAAAGAAAGTTTCAATAGGCCTAATTTTAAGTAAAAGTATTGGGAAATTATATTTGAAACTTATTGAAATAGGTTTGTGGTGATTCATGATAGGATCACGTTAAAAGAGCAATAATTTCTATTTACTGTTTGGTGATTTTTTCAGTCAAATCTAGTGGAAATTGTTGCAATTGTAATTTTAGGTTGGCAGAAATAGTTGAAATTGTAGTTTTAGGTTTTTGGAAGGGCATAATAGAGATTCTTTATGGATAATCAAAATCAAAGTCCTTGAATCCATCTCTGTAATCAAAATTGTAAAATTCAAACAACCAATGGATGACTTGCTTAGAAAGTTGAGGCCAATGGTGACCTGTGAGAGAAAGTTAACCCCATGGGTGACCTAACCCTATCCACAAAATCACCCCCTTTGGCAAATTAGGAAAGTAGGACCATGTGGAATTGTTTCCAATTCCAAATCATCCTTCACAATTAGAAATTGCACCCTCCCTTAGTCAAAATATGCCTCTTTTGAGTTATGACAGCTTTCTGCTTTTCCTGGGTCATAAGGAAACTCTTTCTTTCCTTAAAAAACTTTCCTGCTTTTCTCTTACAGCTTTTCTGAGCTCCATAAGAGGAAACTGTACCCTCCCCTTTGAAATACTTTCCTACTTTTACCTCTGTCTGCTTTTCCTGCTTTTAGGAAACTTCCCTTTATTCTCTTGCTTTCTTTTGTCATGGACTTTCTTATTTTTACCAAGGAAAGTTGACTAGCTTTCCCCAATGCACCCTCCTGACATGGCAGCCTTAATTCCACATCATTATTGTGCATAATAAATAAAATTTCTGAAATAAAATTAAATACATCCCTTAGAACAATTATTAGTAAAAATTTATCCTAGGAGGAATAATTAATAACAACTTGAGCCCCTAGGAACTTAGCATGGTCAACACTTTTAATGGTCAATTTGAGGGAATATGACAGTTATGGATCAGATTAGTGGTTAACTAAGTGTGTTGATTGGCTAACATTCAGTTAAGCTACACCCATCCATGCAATTCGAATAACCTCTTTGTGAATTCAAATTGTCTTGGCATTAATGCATTCTGCATGACATTGTATTGTACTACCGTTCCATTATTGATTATATAGGGTCTGGAAACTCTTATTGCAGTATTGTTACACCATTTTCATGTCTAATTTGTTTTGAATCACTTGTAAACTGTGTTTAGTCCTTGGATTACTGTGATATAATTAATATGGTATTAGAGCTCATGGCGGGACGAAGCTCATTCTCTTCAAAAACATGGTTTTTGACGGATCTTGCATGAAAAATTGAGCAAAGGCTCAAATTCCAGCACTACACTAGAAGCACAAGGTTTACCACTTAATACCCGAAGTTAAGGAATTGTTGATCAAGCTTGCTTAATTAATTATGCTCGGTGTGATGAAAACCTAAAATGTACACGCTGTTCGACCTTATGGTGACTTTATTGTGTTGATTTGCAGGTTTTACAGGTTCACTGCATTCGCTACAACAGTTTGATATGGATTCTTCCATATATAGTTTGAATCCGTTCAATTTCCATTAATGGAAAGGAGAGATGGAGATCCAACTGCGTGCTAGAGGACTCTATCAGGTCACTATGGACATAGAAGAAGAGGCTACTCATGTTATAGACAAGGCTATATTTTTTAATAAGAAAGATGAAGCTTTCGGTTTCTTGTGTCTCTCTATCTCCAAGGATCTTCTATTCCACCTCTTGGGATTGAAGAATCTGAAAGAGATTTGGGACCACTTTGCCTCCCTATATGGAGAATAGGATGACTTGAGGGTTTATCATCTTGAAAACGAGTTCATGTCTCTTCAACCTAGCAATTTTGAGACTCTTAATGATTTTTATCACAAAATTCAAGCATATAGTCCTTCTACTGAAGCAGTGTGAGGTGAAGAAGAAGGATGATCATCTCATTCTCTCCATTCTCTCAAAACTTGGAGTTGATTATTCAGTGTTTTTTTCTACATTCCGTGCAGGGAAGCTCAGAACCCCTAGATGGAAGATGCCTTCACTCAATGCCTTCATTGAGTCCCTAAAAAGCGAGCATGATAATCTTGTCCAGATGGGGATCATCAGATCCTCCCATGATCAAGTCCTCTTTGCTTTGGGACCCAAGGATCTAAAGGGGAAAGGAAAGCAGTAGAAGAACCCAAAAACCAAATTCGAAGCTCCTAAGCCTAAAGTTAAAAACCAGCAGAAAGAAGAGCCTTCTGGCTCGAAGAAGAAGAAAAACAAAGGCCACCATGGGAAGGAAAAATTCAAGTGTTCATACTGCGGGAAGGGATTCCACCCTGAACATTCCTGCATGAAAAAAATCTTGATGAAGCTACTTCTCGTCTTGAGAGAAGTAACATAAATATTCCGGAAAGGTTTTGGAGGAAAGAAAATCAATATCGGGAATACCAGGATGAAAGAGGTCATGACCTCATGGAAAGAACTTCAAAGTCCGAGGATATACTCATAGATTATGGAGCTTCAAACCACATGATGGCTATCAGAGACTCTTTCTCTTCTGTCGACACCAGCAAGAGCATTCCCATCCACATGGTAGATGACTCTACCATCATTTCAAAAGGACAAGGTACAGTAAATCTTGAGCATGGTTATTTTTCTAATGTTTTGTATGTACCATCTCTTTCCTCAAACCTCCTTAGTGTCTATCAAATGACCCATATTGGAGTGCCCAAGGGAGTATCCTTCATCCCAGATGATGTAGAACTTACAGAACTTGCATCAAGGAAACTTGTGGCAAAAGGCTCAACAAATCACCATGCAAAATCCTATGAGTTCTCCCACTTTGTGACTGATGCAAATCCCACTGCTCTATTGACACATGGAAATGAGGTCAGTAGGAAGTGGAATTAGAGGTTTGTCCATATAAAATTCAAGTACTTGCATCAATTACAGAAAAATTCCATGGTTGAATGCCTCTCGGTCATCAAAGCTACCACCGGAGTTTGCAACGGCTGTATTTTGGGTAAGCATCTTGAGCATAAGTTTGATCGTGGGAAGGAAATCCGAGCATCCAAAATATTGGGGCTGATTCATTCTGATATCAGCAGACCAATTCCCATCACATCCATTAATGGATCTCAGTACGTTATCACTTTCATAGATGATTTTTCTAGATATACATGGGTCGTTTTCATCAAGAACAAGTCAAAAGTCTTAGAAAAATTCACTGAATTGAAAGCACTGATTGAGAATGCATCTGGGAAAAAGATAAAAAATTTGATATCTAATAATGGTGGGGAATATATCAGTAATTAGTTTTTGCATATATCTTCCGAAAGTGGTATTCATATCCAACATTCAGTCCCCTACACTCCCTAGCAAAACGGTGTAGCGAAGAGAAAGAATCGGTCTCTCAAGGAGATGACCACTTGCATGCTGGAAGCCAAGAAGTTGGCTGGAAATTTGTGGGATGAAGCCATGAATGTTGCTGCATAAATTCATAACTGAGTGCCACACTTATTGGTGAAAGGGAATACCTCTTTGGAATCCTACTTTGGACACAAGCTAGATGTGTCGAATCTCAGGGTGTTTGGGTCCACTACATGGGCCGGAATTCCGCATGACAAGAGGAAAGTTTTGCAACCACAAAGTATTGAATGTTTGTTTATTGGATATACTGAATAATATACAGGTTTCAAGATGCTCTATATCATAACAAAACAAATCATCATTTAAAGAAGTGTCCTGTTCGATGAGCCTCTTCAAGAGGTAGAACTAGTGAAGGAGAAAACTGCTGAATTTCCTTCCTATTCTGCTGAATATTTGGATGATGAAATTGGGGGTGATGACTCTGATTTGGAACCTTTGATATCTTATATCAGTGACCAGAAAGCATCAAGTTCAATTTCATATCCTGAAGTGCAAACGCATCTCCCAACTTGGGCCAAACAGACACTTTCTTCCACCGGTGACAACATTAGAAATCCTGATGATCCAAGAAGAACCCAGTCCGATTTCCAAAGAGAAGGTATTGCGCTCTCTCGTCATGAATATTTCTGTACAGAAATTGTTATTTAATGATAGTTTTAGATCCTAAGTCTTACTACCATGCTCAGAAATATCCGAGATGGCAAGCTGCCATGGATGAAGAGATGAATTCTCTTCGAAAAAATACTACTTGGGAGCTAGTTTCTCTTCCTCCGGGGAGGAAATTAGTTCAATGCAAGTGGGTGTTCAAAAAAAGGTTGCTGCTTATGGAACAAACTGAAAATATATGACAAGTCTGGTAGCAAAAGGGTTCTCCTAGGTCCAAGGTGTGGACTATCATGAGACCTTTGTATTGATTACAAAAATGGACTCCATCCGCCTAGTTTTGGCAATTACAGCATCCAAGCACTAGGAAGTGCATCATATGGATGTTAAGTCTGCCTTTATACATGGAGATATTCATGAGGATATATACATGAATCATACCAAGGGATAAATTTCATATTCGTCTTTGGTTTTCAAATTAAAGAAGTCATTATACGGGTTAAAACATGCCCCAAGAGAGTGGTATTCCAAGATGGATTCCTTCCTTCTCTCGCAAAACTTCCAAAGATGTAAATAAGATCTGAATGTGTATCTACAGTAGTATTATGGTAATTTTTTTTATCATTGTTTTATATGTTGATGATATATTGATTAATTTTAGCACTTTTGCTTCCTTTTGAGTAATAAAAACTGTCCTCCATGATGCATTTGAGATGAGCGATTTGGGGCTCTTGAAGCAATTTTCGGGGCTTGAAATTGCCCAAAATTTTGATGGGATCATGGTAACTCATTATAAATACATATCATACCTGTTTACTAAGTTTAACATGGCTGAATTTAAGGTTTCTCCATTCCCTTTCCTTTCAAGGATCAACCTTGAAGAAGGAAAAAGCACACCTCCCATGGACTGCACTATCTACCACCAGCTGATTGGTAGCTTGCTTTAGTTGACTCATTCTTAGCCTGATATATGTTATGCCATGAATAATGTATCAATATACATGTAGAATCCTCATGATATTCATTGGAAGGCAACTAAGAGTATCCTCTAGTATATTCAGGGCACAAGGAACTACGACATTCACTATGCTGCAAACTCTGAGCTAGAGTTGGTTGGTTACACAGATTCAGATTGGGTGGGAGATTGTATTGATTGGAAGTCTACTTCTGGATATGTATTCATGTTTGGTGGTGGCCCTATGTTTTGGTATAGAAAAAAGCAGGCCGCCATTGCATTTTCTTTAGCAGAGGCCGAGTATCGAGGAGCGGTGAATGCTTGCATCCAAGCTGTTTGGTTGCAAGGAATTATTTCAGAGTTTGATTTTGGTATTACTTTGTCCAATGTCCTCCTTTGTAAGAATCAAAATGCTATTAATATCTCCATAGATATAGTTACCAGGAAGAGGACCAAGCATGTAGAGATACACATGCACTATATCAACGATTTGGTGCATGACAGGACCATCATTCTGCAATGTTGCCCTACTAATAAGCAGATTGCAGACATCTTCACCAAGAGATTTTTAGAGAAGAAGTTCACTTACCTCCGTTCACTATTTGGGGTGAGTTCATTAGGGTGATCAGAATACTTTCCAGTGTTCAGCTTGAGGGGGAGGGGGGGGGGGGATTTCTCACTGGGTTTTCCCTCTTTCCTCACTTAGATTTATTAAAAGAGCATTGTTTGAGTTAGATTATTATACTAGGTTCCTATGGCCTTTGTTGTCAGGGCCCTAGCATTTCATGCACTTTATTTTTACTCCTGAGTATAGCTTAAGGGGGGGTGTTGGAGTCATTTACCCAACATGCGCACTTATTTGGTCAATTTTGGCCAATTTACCCACTATCCTAAGTTTAATTGACTTACTTGGCATCAGATGAGCACACTATGACATCAGCATGAGCACACACATGCCCTCCTTCAGTCAAGGAGGCCAACTAAGCCTTCTCCTTCATTCAAGGAGGCTAATTGGGATTTCTCCTTCAAATAGGGAGCAATTCTGGCGTGATATGAGTGTCGTAAATGCACCTAATTGCTAACTGATTGTTGTTTCACCTAACAATCAGTTAAGATGAGTTGTAAAGGTGCATCCATTCATTATTTGATTATTTTTGGCCAATATTTATGAACTGGAGACAACTAGGGCACCTCCAACCACTTCTGATGACAAGTGGCACTTTGGTTAAATCCATCGGAGCTACTTGGAGTTATGGATGCACTACCTCCTTGAGTTGGACATGCAATTACATGTCATGAGTCACTTTCAGTTAGAATTAGTCATCTATTTCACTCCGAGTCAGTTAGGACTTAGTGTGAGAGTCAGTTATGGATCAAATTAGTGGTTAACTAAGTGTGCTGATTGTGGCTGACATTCAGTTAAGCTACACCCATCCATGCAATTCAAATGACCTCTTTATGAATTCAAATTTTCTTGGCATTCATGCATTTTGCATGACATTGTATTGTACTATCATTCCATTATTGATTATACAGGGTTTGCAAACTCTTATTGTAGTACCGTTACACCATTTTCATGTCTAATTTGTCTTGAATCACTTGTATACAGTGTTTAGTCCCTAGATTACCATGACATAATTAATAAAGGTAGAATCTCAATGAGTCTCATAAATCTTATTCAATTACAAGATTCGTTCTTCCTCTAAAGTGGAGTTGGGTAACAATTCTACAACGAGTTTCAGGTAGGGAATTTCACAATCGATCAGGAGAGTAGCTTCTATCCTATACACCAATTGGAAAGGGGTGAATCTAGTAGATGTCTTAACAGTAGTCCTATAAGCCCATAATGGATAAAAAAATTGCAAGTGAAAACTGGACTTAGCTCGTCCTACCATCCATTGAAGCATAGTCTCCAATTCCTTGATGATAGCTTCAACTTGGCCATTGGCATGTGGGTAGTAGGTTGTAGAGTTGTCATAATGAAAGCCTAGTTTGGCACTCAACTTCGACAACATCTAGTTTTGAAAATGTGAGCCATGATCGGTCACAATAGCTTGAGTGACTTCGAACCTAGCGATTATGTGATTGAAATGAAATAGGGAAGCGATTTTTCCATCTTCGACATATGTAGGCATTGCCTCAGCCCATTTTGTAAAGTAGTCCACAACTACGATGATGTAACCATGCCCCCTGGATGAGGTAGGATTATAGTGCATAAAATCAATGCCCCATTTTTCAAAAGGGTCAACAATGACGATAGGATGTAAAGGAGAGGGATGGGTGTGCTTTTCAAATTGGAAAATATGGCAGGGTGGGAAATTTTTGAAGATCGAGGGCCAAAAGTACCCAGCACATAAAATTTTATGAGTAGTATCCATCCTAGAAAGATGATCGCCATATTATCTAGAGTGGCAGTCATTCAATACTATTTCAACCTCTTCATGAGTTAAGAAATGTCACAAAATTGCATCAATGCCACGATGGTACAATGCATCATTGACGATAATGTAATACTTCGCATGATGACAGATGCGATGATATTTGTCATGGGTTGCATTAGGCTGAAAAATGTTGAGTCTGAAGATATAAAATCAAATCTCCATACTAGGGGTTAGACGTACTAATGAGGAACAAGGATTCATCGGGAAACAAATCCAAGGGTTGTGTATCCTCAGTAATATGGGAAAGATCACACATAAGCTCTGCGAATAAAAGGGACTTCTTTGAACTAGATTTTAAAAACTCTAACTTGAATGCCTAGAGAGTAACAATCCAACAAGAGTATTTTCCCCCCAAGCACTTGGTGAGTCAAGATGTAATACATGGGGTTAGAATCTACGTACATAGTAATTGTACGAAGCAAGATGTAGTGACAAAATTTCTAGACCGCGATGATCATGACCAGAGCTAACTTATCAACATGTCAATAATGGGTTTCAGAGTCAAGGAGACTCTTACTCAGGTAATAAATCACATGTATATGGTCATGTGGATATGATTGAACTAGTACCATGCCGATGGTAGTTAATGATGCAACCACATATAAGGATTAATCATTGGTATAATTGGGTGGCTGCAACATGGGTGCATGTGTAATTGCATGTTTGAGAGTGTCAAATGCACATTGTGCAAGGTCATCCCAAACAAATGGTGTGTCCTTTTTTAACAGATGCATGAAACCATGATTCTTCTTGGCATAGTTGCAGATGAAATGATGCAGAAAGTTTTCCTTCCCTTGCAAACTTTGAAGTTTAGTAACGTTTGTAGGTGGGGTTAGGGCCAAGATGGATTCAATCTTATGTGGTTCTATACAAATGCCATCCTTGGAAATGATGAAGTCAAGCAGTATTCTTGACTCAACACAAAAAAACACATTTGTGTGGATTCAACCGAATGTTGTAATGGCGTCACCTGAGGAAAATGTCTCATAGATGGCCAACATGGTGCTCTCGATGCTGCGAATGGTCAGGTAATTCATTAAGGTAGGGTTCCATGATATGTTTGATGGCACAGAAAGCATAAGACATGGTGCATTGGAAGGTAGCACCAACATTTTTTTGGCCAAAAGGTAACTTTCTATAGGAAAACGTACCCCATGGACAAATGAAGGTCATTTTATGTTAATCGGAAGGGAGTATCTCTATCTTATTATACCCAGAAAATCCATCCATAAATAAAAATATGACTCTTCCTGTGCAGTTATCGATGATTTGATAGATGTAAGGAGTACATAAATTACCCTTAGGACAATCCCTATGGAGATCTCAGAAATCGATACAAACCCTAATCATTCCCTGTTTTTTATACGGGAACAATGTTAGAAACCCATTATGTCAACAACACATGGTAAATGAACCCAACCTTGAGAAGGTTTTCAACTTCTTCATTAATGGATGTTGCTTTTCATGGATGGACTTGACGTAACTTTTGACGCACTGGTTTGGCATCAAAATAGGTCTCGATCTCATGAACGACAATCGAAGGATCTATCCTTGGAATTTCTTCATACGTCCAAGCAAAAATGTTTCTAAAATTCCTAAAAAGGGTCGTATAAGACCTAAGTTATGAAGGAGAACAATTATGGCCCAAATGAATATTCTCTACAACTCCATGTTTTACTGATATGTCAATCGGAATGGTCTTAGTAATATTACTCAGATTACCCTCAGAATCAACAACAAGAATGAGTAATGATGAATGAGGTGCAGTTACAATATCAGATGAAACCATATGGTAATCAGGAAGGAAAGAGGATCGGCGATGATAGTCTTTCTAATGCATCTCCTATAAATACATGGCTATTCATCTGATGGAAGGATGTGCAAAATATAATATAGAGATGGGGGGCAGGAATATAACCAATATGGTAGGTGATAGGGGTCAGATGCCACCAAAATATGGTCATTAATGGTGGGGTATTCAGTTGAATGGATATCCTGGTAAGTCTCTTCAAAATGACTGAAAGGTGTCAAATCAACAATTTATTTACCTTTGTCTGAAGTGTCACGACTCATAGAGGAGATCATGTTCACAGATGCAGTCTAGGTAGAGGGAGGATTGGTTAACAAAAAGAATCCCATAAATGAGAAATATTTGAGAAGACCTACCCCTACGCTCTAATATTGCAAATTCGTAGAAGCCAAGAGTAGGACATTGTTCATAGAATTAGAACTCGTCTCTGGAGAACAAAACTCTAGTTGATCAACCATAACAATCTTCCCTTGGAAAGAGAATTGGACCACTCGAAACACGGATGAGGAAACTTTCTACATCGCGTAGAACCAATTCCTTCCTAGGAGGATATTGTATTCTAGTGGAGCATCGAAAACCTCTATATGGATTGACACTAATTTCCCCCCTAGTTCAATCAAGAGAGAAGACAGTAATCCATAAGATTAAAAACCATGACCATCAAAGGCCTTCAACGTTTTAGGTGAACGATTAATTTTAGGAGAGCATATAGATCGACAACATGAAAGAGACATGACTAAATTCGAGGCACCTTCATCCAACACAGTACGATGGAATTTCTTCCCACTGAATTTCATAGAAAGCTAGAAATCTAAATTATGGGAGACTCTCAACTTAAAATAATCCAATTTAAAGGTGATAATATTACTATTCTCAGGATCCATAGCTCCAAGAACTGACAACAAATTCTTTCTCTACGGTGGGAACATTTGAAGTACTTTGAGGATAGACATATCATAGGGAACGTGAGCCAAATGTTCTACTACATTGTAGTATTGAGCAACTCATGCACTCAGGTTAAATACAATTTTTTTATTTGTCCTCTTTGGTGGCCATAGGACAATGTTGAGAACAGGTTTTTCAATATGAATATTGTTGGTAGGAGGAGGGGTGGACATAGTAGGATTATTCATTGAAGTATTATCATATTTCTTCTCTGGAGGAGGGTCATAAGCTATGACTCATAGCTCTGATATTTGGTGGTAATACTAACCGATTCACTAAACATCATTTTAACCTCATCTATAGAAGATGAAGAAGACCCGTGCAAGGATTGATGGTCAATCAATTGTTGTTGGGTAGGGAAAGAGTTAGTCAAGACTGCCGAAGTGGGAGTGTTTTTTAAAAACTTGTTGACCTCTTCACGCCAAGGACATTCCTTGGTGAAGTGGTCACCTCCACATATGAGGTAGGGAAAATTTTCCTTTCTCTTGTTCTTGGATTCAATGTCTGTGTTTTTTGTTTTATTACTCTCCTATTGGTTGTCATACTTTTCTTATTTATTCTTTCCTTTCTTCTTCATTCCCAAATATTATGAGGATTGAATGGAATTTACCTTGGTAGAGGCAACAAGAAGAGAAGTGGTATTGGGATTTGTGATGGCCTTGCTAGTAGGCTGGTTTTCATTTTTGGGGGATTCAGCCATAGACTGTGTCTGAATAGAACCAAGTACACCATTGCTAGGTGATTCTATTGAAGGTATTCGAGGGTCCGAAGTAGGACGGGGAGCACGCTGCAGGATCAAGTCATAGAGATTTCGTGACTAGGAATAAACCAAGTCTAGGTATTGATCTCGAATAATGGTTTGTTCTTCAGTGACAACACCTCCCATGGAAATATCGTAAGCAATGGGTGGAAGAAATGACTTAGTGAACCAATCTACGAGTAATTGGTTGGGGATAGGTGCTTTAATCAATCTGCGTCATTGTCTCCACTCATATATGTGATCGGATATATGGGTGGAAGTGGTTTTACGAAGCATGCTAAAATATATGTACCTGTTTTGTACCAAATTGGGAGTTGAAAATGTGTTAAAAACACCATTTATAAGGTTTTAAAATACCGAAAAGAGTGCTGAGGAAATTCTATATACCACTTGGTGGAGGTTCTGGTGAGAGTTCTTTGAAACAATCTCAAACAGATGGAACCATCCATAAGAGAGTTGGATGAGCACCGCAAATGATAGGTCATAATGTGGTTTTTGGTTTCCTCACCAGCTTTTCCATAAAAATTGGGTATATATGAAGGTAAATTTACCGGAATTGGGGGCCATGAAGGATCATGGTGAATAGGGTCGTTGATAAAACATGACAAACCTGGAAGATCAAGTGTATCCAAAAAGGGAAAATATTGATTATGATGCAGATACTGGTAATATTGATAAGGCATCTGAGTACTAGTAGGGTCATAAGCAGATTGATAAACGAGTGTCGATGATCCTCCGATGAGAGGTTGGTTTGGTTGCGGTTGGTTTCTAAATGCTCCACTTGGTGTTACTCCAGGTGGTCCTCTAGGTGGTATACCTCTGGGAGGTGGACGTTTAAATGGCGGACCTCCAGGCAGAAATCTGGGTGGGGGACCTCCGAATGGGCCTTCAGGTGGGGCACATCTAGGGGGCCTTTAGGTAGGGGACCTCTAAGTGAACCTCTAGGTGGGGGACCTCTGGGCGGACCTCCAGATGGGGGACCTCTGGGTGGACCTCCATACATGTTTGAAAATGGGACTGTGTATGTAGGGACATTCAACCAATTAGGTTCCCCTTATGGGGTATTAGGGTTTCTAGGATAAGGGATGCCGAGAAAAACATTTCTCGAGGCAATGGATTGGTAATTTTAGGTAATCATCACCTGTTTATTTCCTAGTTAAAGGTACCCCCATGTAGGATGATTCGACATTGATTGAACCCAAGATGGTTTTCTCGGTGTGGAGGAAGGAACAATCACATTTGTAGTTGTGGATGGTAATCCAGCTATGGGATGTCTTAGAGAAACACTCTGCTCAAGATTGAAACTAGTTCTCACGGTCGTGGAGATTACTTGTTGTGAGGATTCCCCCCCAATGACAGGGTTCACAGTAGAACTAGGGATATACGAGAGAGAATGAGATGACAGGGAAAGTATCAAAGGCTGACCGGGATTGTAAGAAACCACACTTTGAACCAGAATTTTGGATATGGTAGAAGCATAAGACTGAATAGGAGCATGGTATTCAAGAGTGGCTCTCTCCGAATGACTTGGAAAAGGAGAGAGACTTCTCCTTCTTATGATTTCTCCCCATGTTCGTAAATTAACCACTTATACTATGAAACGAGAATTATATACTATGAACGAGAACTCTACCCATAAAAATGATGATTTTTGCAAAAAAAACACCAAAAACACCCCCCAAATAGAAAAGTGTTGATACCAGTATACACGTTTTTTTTTTAGGGTAAAAAACAGAGCCATGGACTAAACATCCCATATTGTTGTTTAACAAAACTTTAAAATCAACCTTAAATTGAAAAAAAGAAAAATTCTTGAAGAGATAAATTACAACTTTCTGGAAAATTGCATATTAAAGAAAAAACAAATTTCTCTAATAATTTCACCATTATAACCATATAGAAACAAAGAAATTATGATGTGATTAATAATGAGATAATATATTAGACCATACAAGAACAAAAGGTTCATATAAATATTCAAAAACTCCTCTAGAGTTTCAATTACAAAATTCATACTAGTAAAAAGCATCTAACTGCCTCTTCAAATTCATCCATGGATTATGACACCCCATCATCAAAAACTCCTGTAGAGTTTCAATTAAAAAAATCATACTAATAAAAAGCATCTACACTGCTTCTTCAAATTCATCCATGGATTTTGACACCCCATCAGAATCTACATTTTCTGCAGATGAAGGACCCTAGAAAAAACATTTTTTCTTTTTAAATCACCTTTAAAACATAAAATATTATTTTTTATTAAAAAATAATTAAAAAGATACCTAAAAACAAAACATTTAAAAAATAATAATAAATTTTAAAAACCCACTCAAATTTAAAAAAATTAAAATTAAAAATCTTGGAAATAAAAACAGAATAAAAATGAGGTTAAACAATTTTAAAGTTTAAAAAACACATTAA